>OMNN01099914.1:0-12970 GCA_900302755.1 Chromis chromis | reverse complement strand
CCCACTATTAACCTCTAGATTTGGCTCTGCCAGCTTAGTGGAGAAATGTATGCTAAAACGTGCCAAAAATAAACCAAAATGTGCTCAGAATCTGTCAAAATGGGACAAAATATGACCAAAACTTGGTAAAAGTGTCCAAATACACCAAAAATAGCAAAAAAAAAAAACCAAACTTTATCCGAGCTGTATCAAAATGTGTGGAGACTACACCCAAATAAACCTTAATTTATTAACAGGAACAGCAAACTTCAAAAATGTGGGTCGTGACCGTTTAATAGAGACATAGTGGGTCCTGAGGCTGGACCAGTTGAGAACCACTGCTTTATAGAACTTAAGCTCACTAGTTCTTTAGACCCCTTACTTACCATAAAGTCATCTTAAACAAAGCGGTGGGTAGAGTAGCCCAAAACCATACTCAAGTAAAAGTAGTTTTTAGGACACGTAACAGAGTACATCAAAGCAGTTGCTGCTCACCACAGCTTTACCCTGACCCATTTTCAGAGTTAATAGGTTGATATGGACTCTTTAGCAATTTATCCCAAAACTATAATTGACAACAGTTTGATGGATATTTTTTTTTTTTTGCTTTCTCTTTCTTTCATCTCAAGTAGCAGCATTGAGTTGGGGGCAACAGTTGGAGGCCAGAGAACCAACAGGCTCCCATCAAGGGCAGACTTACACAGAACGTAAGTTTCCTTTACAGAACTTCAGCTCACTAGTCCTTTAAACCGCTTACTTGCCATAAAGTCAACTTAATCCCAGTGGTGGGTAGAGTAACCAAAAACTGTACTCAACATGAATTATTTACTTATTTTAATCTCCTCGAGTCACAGCGTCGAGTTGGGGGCAGCAATTGGAGGCCAGACCATCTACAAGCTGCCATCAAGGCCCAGCTTACACAGAACGTAAGTGTCCTTTACGGATGCTTTATAGATGGTTCCTATATGAACCATGCTCCGTTATATTGCTTTTAATCAAGATATAGTCAACATTTGTTAAGTATTTTTTACACAATAGCTGTATTGTTTTAAAAAAAACTCAGTGGTGTTGTGTGTCCACCAGACCGTGAGTAACAAAAACACAAACCCCATACGAGGGTTAAATGAGTGAAGCAAAAGTAACCACATTCATTTACTCACAAAGGTAAACACCTGTACCCATATCTCTACCTTTCCTAGGTCCAAGATCTCGCCTTCCTAACACCCATCAGCTCATTTTTCATTAAGTGATTTTTCATTAGTGCGCAATCACATAAAAAATGTGAATCGTTTTCCTTACCTTAAAATGAGCCTTTTTTTTATCTACATGTTGCACAGCCATGTTTCTACAGTAATTCAGAACAGACAAACTAAACACTGGCTATGGGAAGGGGTTTTTGCATTTTTTGCAAGTTTTGCAGCCACCATAGTTTCTCGCACGTTTGGCAGGCGAGTTGGTTGCAGTCTTGCAACATCACAGCTGGATGCCAGTTATTCCTACACACTGTACCTTTAATCGTGGAATCTGTATTGTTTTTCTAATAGCAGTTGAAAGGATCTTCCTGGAACAGCTGTGGGAACTTCATGTCAAGATAGACAATTTAAAGGCCATTGTGCAGCCATTCAGTACAAACGGAGCTCAACGCCAACAACTCCAGAGCAACGACCACGACCAAATACTCCCCATCTCCACATTAGAGGAGCTAAATAACTTTGATGAAAGACTTGCCCAGGATAGTGATTTTAAGAATTGTGTGGTATGTTCTTTAATATACATATTTGAAAGACAATAACACTTGGTCTGTCTGTAATGACACTGTATTAACACTTAAATGCTCCGTTTTCATTCCAGGTTGCAAAGTTGTCCTTGACTGGGGGAAAGTCTGTTAAAAAAACAGTGTGGCGAATATGCGCCAAGCTGTTCTCACCTCAACTAGCCACCCAGTTAAACTGGTGTGGAAGAGGACAGAAGACTGGCATCAAGTCAAGGCCAGTCACGGGAATTATACTGTGTAAGTTCAATCTGAAGTGGCAGCCGAGCTGAACATCACCCAAGTGGGTGTTGATGATGTGGATGAATATTATATATGTCATTGTTGTTGTCTGGATAAGTATAGAAATGTAGGAATGGAAAAAAATATTTGTGTTTTCAGACTATATACAGGGTTCCCACGGGGTATTAAAAGTATTTTTTTAAGTATGAAATTTAAAAATCTAAAATGAAGGCCTTAAAAGTATTTACTTGCATTAACAATGCCGTAAATTTTTGTTAATTAAGATATTTTTTCTTGTCCTTTTCATAAGAATATATAAATACAGTAGTGTCATGAACAACCATCAAATGTATATTGTTTTGGCAGCTCCTCCACACACACACACACGTACACACACACACACACACACATACATACTTACATACACACACACACATACACAGCTGAAATCAGTGAACAGATCAAAAAAGAGTAACTAACTGGTAAACAATTGTGTTCTAGGACTTGTAATCCAGCAGTGCAGGCCATTTCCGCATCTTTAAATAGAAATTAACAGATGTATGTTGCTTAATATGTTCTCTTCCAGTGTCAGTTCTTGCAAATGGTGTCCTGGCCAACATTTCAGAGGCTGAGACAGAAACAGCCATCCAGAACTGGCTCAGGCTGAGTCAGGACAGACTTGGGAGACGGAGGAGGCCGAGACCAGGAGACGCCATACAAAATCCTTGAAAGGTATTAGAATTTGGAATTGGAATTTTGGAATGATTGAAACACACACACACACACACACACACACACCACACACACACACACACACACACACACACACACACACACACACACAGTACATTTTCTAGGCTAAAGAGTTAGGTTCTCCCTGCATCCTCAAGATGCATTCGGTTTTCTGTTTTCTGTTTTTGTTTTGGTTTGAATGTTTGACTTTGAATGATCTGGTTCATAATAAATGTCCATACTCGGCAATCTGATGCTGAGTTGTGTTTTGTTTTTTCAGGGAAAATGAAAAATAGTATTACTGAAGCATTTCGAAGTTCTATACTTGCTTTACTATCAAGAAATAACAAACATTTCATTAATAGGCCTGTAATAAGTAAATGGTCCTTACATAGAGAACCACTGACATTGCAGAATCCATTCTTCTATACTGTTATGGATGAGCAATCAAAAATTGTGGTCCTAATGGAAGTCTATGGGGAAATTTCACTATGAGTTAAAATCTGATGGTACACAAAAACTAATAATGCATCAAAGTCAATGTTGTTACTAATCTTTGGTATCCAAGACTGTGGTAACAGGTTAAAAAGCTCCAGGCTCCAATCATTTTTTATAATGAAAATCTGTCATTTTGTATGTTTTCCCCCCAAATCAGTGACACCACTTTTAAAATTAGCATTTAAAATATTGAAATTCTAAAAAATAAGATAAAGATAATATCCACTGGATTTATGTTTGCTGCATACTTTTAGAATCTCAGCTTCTAGAATCTCTGCTTTTTCATTTTCAATGAATATTAACTTTATTAAGCCTATGATGTTGAACATCAACATGTGGAACCTGTTTCAGGTCAATATCTTGACTTTGAAAACACCAAATGACTTGTTCTAACGAATTTCGTTAGATTAAAATATGTAGAACTGTAAAACGTCACTTCCATGAGGCTGTTCAGTCAGAAACAAATCACAGGCATTTCATCCTCCCGTGCAGCCGCAGCCTGCACAGTTTATTTTATGTTCATAATAATGTTGATTAATATTGTGTTACGGCCCTTTGTGCTGGGATCTAGTGTTTCTCCTTTGTCATTTTTCTTGTTTCAGGTTCTGCCCAGCAGGAGTGTCCAGGTGCAGGCGTAGCCACTCCACAATCAAAGTGGAGCTTCAACAACTGGTGATCCTGATCATCAGGCCCCAGAGGGCCAGTTCAGCAGCCAGAGAGATAAAGACATAAAGACAGCGGTGTACTTTTATGTGTTTTGTGATCCGGCCAGAAAACCAAGCGTTGCTTTGGGGAATTTTGAATTGGCTTCCTTTTTGTGTAGAAGCTCGTTTTTATTTGAGTTTAGCCTTTCTGCCTTCTTTTGTTGTTTTTTGTAAATAAAGTAACTCTTTTTGTTACACAATCGGTTTGTTTCTTTTTGTTCAATCAGTATTGTTACTCCCCTCATCCCCGGGGACGTAACAATTGAAATGGTGATCTTTATTCATTTAAAATAAGCTTAGCTTAAATAAATATGCTGCTTAGATGTAGCAGAAAATAAACAAATGAATTATTGCTGCCTATCAGCAAATAATAATATGGAACCTATCTAACATAACCTACACATAAGCAACAAAACAATAGTTAAAAAAAAGTCTCATTCATTAATAACTCATTACAATTTGGCTCTGAGTAATAATTTATGGTAATTGCTCATTGTGATCATATTTAGAGTTGAATTTGGCATAGAAATGTCTGGCATAAATGTCTGGAAATTTGGCATAGAAAACCATTCCAGGAGACGACCTCATGATGCTGATTGAGAGAATGCCAAGAGTGAGTAAAGCTGTCATAATTCCATATGTAATGTGTGTGTTGTCATATATATGCTTATATTAGAGATGGAAAAGGACGAACCAAGCAGAACTAAGTTTCTAACAATTTTAACTAAGATGAGGTTTGACCATACAGGGTTGAATAAAACAATGTTTTTGTTGGGTAAAAGGGAAACAGATGAATGTGAGGAATGTAAAACCACAGGGAGGAAATGGAGCACTGAGGGATTACTTGGAACAACAGGAGAGGGAATCAAGAAAACACAGAAAGCTGTGATAGAATACTTAAAAGATATAGAGATGTATCATAGGATTTAGTTTATTCTTATTATTTTATGTGTGTTTGTTTGTTTATTTATTTATTATTTTGAAATATTAAAGTGACATATAAGCTCAAGCTACTTACTCCAGTACAGTAGGTGGCGGTATGCACCTTTTTTAAGTTATGTTTGAAACCCGCCATTAAACTAAAAGAAGAAGAAGAAGCACTAAGTTTCTTGCGGAACCTCAGTGTGACGCCAGACGAGAATCCAAAGCGCCCAGCAGCGGGAATTTTATTGTCTTGTGGAAGTTTATACAGACGGTTGTTTGGTCGTATCTGAGCTGAATATTTCATCAGTTGAAGTAACGACGAGTTCAGTTCAGAATCTGAGAGCGTTGATCAACGAGCGACTAACTGCTGCTGCTGAAGAGATATTCACGGAGTTTGAAAAAACCATCGTCCAGTACGAAGAAGAGATCGATAGTCAGCGCAGACTGCTGGATATCAGCTGGAAACCTAAAGTAAAGCCACACAGAATGGGTATGTAGAACACATGAAGTCATGAATGTGACTCCTGTAGGATCCTAATCAGAGCTCTGAGTTACTTTTATTTTAAGCTACACAGACAGAAATCATGATGCACCTGCAGTTCAAGTTCAGACAGAAACAACATGAATGAATCTCGTTTTGAAAGCAGAATCATAACAGATATTGCAATGTGATTTCTAGAATAATTTTCTAAAATCAAGCTTCAGTTCCATATACTATTGTCGGAGTTGTGGCTGATAAATAAAGCATCCCCCCACCCCCCTTTCATTAATAATCAGTGGCGGTTCTAGTCCAGTTTCACTGGAGGGGCCGGACGGGGGCCAAAGGTGTTGTCAGAGGGACACAGTCAACCCTGACAAGAGATTGAGAAGTGTTCAAGCATTCGAAAAATTGTAGTCTAAATAATAATAAAGTAATTGGGTTTTGAGTATATAGGTCAGGAATGAACCCTGGCCTCCCAAGTGGAAGGAAAAATTCTACCACTAAACCACCAATACTAACAAAAAGCAAAGGTATTTAACGAGCTGTGTGAGCCTGGAAAAGTGCACAGAGGAAAGAGCAAATAGATGAAACTTATCATCTCATTTGTGCCTTTTCCAGCTGATTGTTCAGCTACTTTAGTAAATCTGGTCTGTATTCAGTTTGTGGGTAATCTATTATTTTGTTTCTCAACTTCTAAAAGTTTGGCTTAAGGGGGCAGGAGAGCATTGCCCCCTCTTGCCCCAGCGTAGATCCGGCCCTGTTAATAATGTATAATATTATTATATAATGTTACAAAGGATGACAAGGCACTGGCAATTCAACCAAATACAATGTATTTGTATTTCTGGTGTACAGAATACGTGTATGTGTGTATGTGAGAGAGGAGAGAGACACAGATTATGACTGGTGTTGTTTGTTTTAAGTGTCTGTTGCCTTTTTTGGAGTCCTTCATCATTTGTGCTGTTGGCTCCACTTAAAACAGTTCAGCTCATCAGTTCCTCTGTTCTATGCTCTTCTCCGCGTTGTTTTTCATTGGTTGTTGCGTTATCTTAGCCCGCCCATTTCCTTGATTGACAGGTCAGTGACAGGCTCGACTCCATAGGAGACGTGCTTGATTCCTCCCGTTTCCATAGCAACGGCGCACCAGAGAAATTTACCGCTATTTTTTTTTTTTCAGCGTGAGAAATACGATGTGTGGCGGGAGTGCGTGACAAAAGACAGAAAAGCGTGACTGTCACGCTCAATGCGTGAGACTTGAGAGCCCTGAATAATGTGACTGGTTCTCTGTCAGTTTAACCACCGTCTGTTGTAAATATGCCTCTTTGTTTGGTTTTACTTATTATTGTTATATATATATTTTTTTATCTTATATTTAAAATCCTGGCAACTGGTGGACTGCACCAACAGAGTTTCATTGTCTTGTGCAATGACAATAAAGACTATTCTGATTCTGATTCTGTAGTCTGGAGGGGAGCGTCTATGTCCCCAGCTTTGTATGGGACCAGGGAACAAAGGGCCCTTTATAGGAAAAGCGGGGAACATAGGACCCGGGGAACAAAGGGATGACCCCGTCTGGAGCATATAGTATATTTGGGCATTAACAGCCTCTGAACATTTCAAACTGTTGAAACAGTCTCAATAAAAGTGAAAAACAGCATTAGTCACCACACATGATATATGATATATATATTGTGATTTGCTAATTGCATTGCTTCAAATTGCGTCTTTGATTTAATTTCCATTAATTGTTAAGTCCTAGTGACCGATTAAACAAATTCATGTTTGTCCACATGTTTTAAATTTACACAGTAAATATCGAGCTGAAGCAGGCGGATCAAATTGCACTATCAATCAAAAAAATATTACAATTAGATATTTCACCCATTTCATCCAGCCCTAGGTAAAAGTAGAATGTATTTGCCATGATTTATGTTTTTTTTACATCCTGGGCACCTTTTTTGAGGTTTTTCGCCACATCCAAGAGGGAGGAGCCCTGGGGTCGACCCAGATCTCTCTGCCTGGATTACATATCTCATCTGCTGGGGAGATTGATGTCTGGAATATCCTGCCCAGCAATGTTCAGGTTCATTGATTAGCAGTGACAGGTGTGCTTCGGGGTCAGATTCACCAGAAATCACCAGATGTCAGAACTCACAAGTTACTCACACTGGTGCATCCAAACACTTTTGTAATTGCTTTACATTTTTACCCTGCTGTTGGTTTAAACCTGTATGTGAGGCAGGTATGACTGACCTTTTTTTCATGTCGTCTTTGTCCATTCAGACGTCCCACAGAAACATGTCTGTATGGTCCTTGCTAAGCAGCAGAGTAACAAGCGACTAACGGCAGCTACTGAAGAGATTTTCATGGAGTTTGAAAAAAACATCGTCCAGTACGAGGAAGAGATCAATCGTCAGCGCAGACTGCTGGATATTTTACAGAAACCTGAAGTAAAGCTACACAGAACAGGTATGTAGGACTGTGATGAACTAACTGATGAATGTGACTCCTGTAGGATCCTGATCAGAGCTCTGAGTTACTTTTGTTTTAAGCTGCACAGACAGAAATGATGATGCAGCTGCAGTTCTAGTTCAGACAGAAACAACATGAATCAATCTTGTTTTAAAAGCAGAAATATTCAGTATTAAACACACAGTTTGTATAAAACACAGGAGAAACTGAAGTGTGGCTGTTAAATAATGAGGCTGGTTCTCTGTCAGTTTAACCACATGTCACAGGGGAAACTTAAGTTCTTAGACTGCAGAATGTTATCTTAGAATATTTCCCTTAGGTTCACTGATTAGCAGTGACAGGTGTGCTTCGGTGTCAGAACTCACAAGTTACTCACAATGGTTCATCCAAATAATTTTTGTAATTGTTTTACATTTTTTCCCTGCTATTGGTTTAAACATATATGTGCTCAGCTGCACATAGATATGACTGACGTTTTTTTCATGTCTCTTTGTCCATTCAGTTAATTGTATGGTCCAGGATGAGCAGCAGGGTAAGTCCAATCTGGACCTTGAAGACCCAGAGCCCCCAAAGATTAAAGAGGAACAGGAGGAACTCTGCACTATTCTTGACCAACAGGACCCACTGACTCAACCCATTAAAGAGACACGGGGGGAAGTCTTTGCTAGTCTGTTCCACGGGAACCTAGCGCCTCCACAGATTAAAGAGGAA
Source organism: Chromis chromis (assembly GCA_900302755.1). Lineage (NCBI taxonomy): Eukaryota > Metazoa > Chordata > Actinopteri > Pomacentridae > Chromis > Chromis chromis. The sequence goes on along the minus strand of OMNN01099914.1, from coordinate 4,476 downwards.
CAGGAAGAACTCTGCACTATTCTTGACCAACAGGACCCACTGACTCAACCCATTAAAGAGGCACCGGGGGAAGTCTTTGCTAGTCTGGTCCACAGGAACCTAGCGCCTCCACAGATTAAAGAGGAACAGGAGGAACACTGCACTATTCTTGACCAACAGGACCCACCGGCTCTACCTATTAAAGAGGAACAGGAGGAACTCTTAGCGAGTCTGGAACAGGAGGAACTCTTAGTGAGTCTGGAACAGGAGGAACTATTTGCTACTCTGGAACAGGAAGAACTCTTTGCTAGTCTGGAACAGGAGGTGTTAGAGCCTCCACAGGTGAAAGAGGAACTCTGTCCAAGTCAGGAGAGAGAACAGCCTGTGCTGAATCAGGAGACTGTTACCTTTATGGTGGCTCCTACTTACAAGGAAAGTGACCACATTGCACCAGAACCACACAGTGACCAACTCCTCTCTTGCAATTCTTATGTAGCTAAGAGTCATGACCAGGAAAGAAGCAAGCATGTATACTCACGATCAAAATATACAGGACATGCATGGCTGAAAATAAACAACAGCCATCACAGACATAGCACTCACAGTAACAAAGTAGACAACTCTTATGTAGCTGAGAGCCCAGACCGGGATGGAAGCAAGTATGTAGACTTAGGATCAAGATATACAAATTATGCATGGCTGAAACTAATGATGAGCCATCACAGACACAGCACTCACAGTAACAATGTAGACAACTCTACCCAGCCAGAGAGTTACTGTGATTCTGGCAAAGGGAAAATTTCATGTGATATTTGTGCAAAAACCTTTCAACTCAAGTCCAGTTTAAACAAACATTACAGAATCCACATGGGTGAGAAGCCATATTCTTGTAAAGTGTGTGGGAAAACCTTCACTGGCATGCGTGGTTTCAAAGTCCACGTGAAAATCCACACAGGTGAGAAGCCTTATTCTTGTGAACTGTGTGGGAAAACCTTCATTCAAAAATGTAATTTAAATCTCCACATGAGAATCCACACAGGTGAGAAGCCGTATTCTTGTGAAGTGTGTGGGAAAACCTTCAGTCAAAGTGGTGCTTTCAAAATCCACATGAGAAGCCACACAGGTGAGAAGCCGTATTCTTGTGAAGTGTGTGGGAAAACCTTCAGTCATAGTGAAACTTTCAAAGTCCACATGAGAAGACACACAGGTGTGAAGCCGTATACCTGTAAAACATGTGGGAAAAGTTTCTGTGTCAGTGATGCGTTGAATGTCCACATGAGAAGGCACGCAGGTGACAAGCAACACCTTTGTACCACGTGTGGGAAAAGATTTGTTACGTCATCAAGTCTTACACAGCATTTGTTAATCCATAAGAAGTTGGCGTCCTAAATTATCTGTGGAAAAATAATCCATTAACTAAATGAAACATCTAAGAATTTTAGCTTTGGTTTAAAAATAGATCTCTGATATTTAAAGAACTTTAAGGCCAATTCATGCTTTCTGCATCTACATCCACAAGGGTACGTGTGACAAAATTTCGTCATCCACCCAAATCCACAGAGGTCCACTTGCAGCTAAGTTTTGTGACTTACATGGGCTGTCCGCACTACAAGCACCTAAATGTAGAGAGACTGTACAAGGACATCCTTGATCATCTACACTTTTATAATTCAACATGAAATGAAATTCAAATAAAGTACAGTTGTTGCACTATGTTGGAAGAGCCTCGTTTGTACACAGTTTCATAGACTGACCCCAAACACAGTAGGAAGTCCTCATGTCTCCAGAAATCTTGTGCTTTGTTTGCACACTGTGCCCGGCGCACCCCAGGAATATTCACCGTTACGGTGCAGCTCTTATTTCCCAGTGTTTTTTTCTGTGCTCCAAATGAGGGGAAATGCAATCAGCCATGTAGCAGACCATTGTGGGTCAATTATTGTATGAATATATGAACAAATGTGCCATGAATTGGCCTTTTAGACTGTGATTGTGAGGCCTTTAAAAGACTTGTAAATGGAAACCCTTCCTGCTGCTGCTGCACTACCAGCATGGTGCCAGAAGACTGTACAGAAGAGGGAGGGGCAGTAAGATTAGATGGAGTCTGGACTCTGATGGTGTTGGAACAGTGTGAAGAACCAACTGAAAATCTGGATGATGTGATGTGAAGTAGCACTACTGATGAGCTCATGGACACTGATTCAGATGAAAACTGGGGGTGGGTGGGGTGGAGAAGGATGGCATCCATCGAATACTCAAATGAAAGCTGACAGCAGTCAGTCACACAGATGCTCCAAGTTTACCATCTTTATTTGAGATTAAAAACGGAGGAAAGAGGACGCTGCTGTTTTTTCAGGTGTGGCTACAATATTGTTTTAAATCATTCAGCAGCTCAAAGTCTGTTTAAAGTCTCCCTCAACTGCATCACAGCCTGCCTGCAGTTAACCTGATTGCAGGAATTGAAGACAACTGCGGAGATCAGCTCACCTGCCCTCAATCACTGCTCAACAAAACTCCGGCTCATTCCTCCACTCGTTGCGAGATCATAGACAATGCTATGTTTCCCTGCTGGTCCCGCTCTGTCTCTTGCCTGCCGTCCCATGAGTCGCTGCCACCAGAACCTGCTGCGTCAGCACCACACTCGCTGCCTGGTCCTGCCCCCAACCTGCCTACACCTGCTCCTGGCCCCCAACCTACCCTCTCCTAACCTCTGCTGCCTGTCCGTCCTGCATCGGTGACACATTTGCCCTCCGGATCCTGCGAATAGACTGCTTTAATCTGCTGCTGGTCCCAACATGCCTCTTGCCTGCCTTCCCCGAGCCTGCCCGTCCCTTTTGTTAGTTTTTGGTTTTGTGAGTTACCCTGTTTTATTTGTCTAGCTTTAGTTTATTTTCACCCGTTTTCCTTTGTTCCTGTTCTGTTGGTTAGTTAGACTTATTCCGTGTTTTTGTCCTTTTTCTGAATTAAGTCTGGTTTCCCCATTCTGTTCTCCTCCTGTAGTTTACTTTTATCTTTATGTATTGATTTTAGTCTTTTGAATATGTCCCCGTTTTGTTAATTTCGTGTAGTTAAATCATCTGTGGGTTTCTTTTATTTTCTATGCTGTTGTTAGTTTAGAGTTTTAACTGGTTGTTGTAACTTTACTATTTTCTTTTATTAGGTTTAGTTCACCGTTGATCCTGAGTTTAGTTATTTTTCTCTGCATAGGTTTTAGTCCAAGTTCTATTTCCCTGTTTTGTTGGTCTTGTTTAGCATTTAAGGTCCTCAGATCCCTCCTTTTTATTTTAGTAGTTCTCGGTTTTGCAGTTTTCCCATGTGTTTGGTTCTTAGCTCTTTGATTTGATAAATAAATCCTGTTGAAGCCTACCAGTCTCCGCCTGTTCTGTTTCCGTGCCTGGGTTCCATTCAGTCGCCCTAACGACTTTTTTGTTTTATATTCAAGTCATGTATTTACTTCCGCCAAGCAGGTTGTGATTTCACCCGTTTTGACTTTGATGTTTTTTTTATTTTTTATTTTAATGAACAATGTTTTATTTATTACTTCAAAGTTTCATCTTAGGTCATCTTACGTTGAGTATTCTAAGTTTACGGTCCAGTTTTTTCAGTTTTGATTTGTCAAAATACTGATGCAGACTCTTTCATAGGACCATAAAAACTGGTGTGCACCGGTATAGCAAAAGAGTAAGTGACAATGAAAACACATTTTATTGTACCATAATTTTCTGTAGTTTGATAAATTATCACAGACAGAAAATTCTGTGTTTTATTCATAAATAAACTGGATGTTTTAATGTGGGTGAACTTGTTCCCCTCACATACTCTGCAGCATCTCTTCTGGAGGCATCACTGATCTGCTGCTCCTGTGGATCCTCCCGCAGTGTTTCATTAGCAGATGTAACCACAGTGACTGCGATAAAACGGGAATTAGCAGAATACATCTGATATGAATCTGTGTTTTGAATACCACTTCCCTCCTCTTTGAAGAGGAGTCTCATATCTGTGTTCAGGTTTTTGTACAGCCTCTGCTACACTTTGTATCACTGTGTGTCTAGAGCACAGTAGTAGAGAGCTGTGTCTGCCAGGGTTAGCTCTCTGATGGTCAATGTAGTTGATGTATCTGATGTTTGGGATCCATATCGTTTTTGATTCATGTCAGGGATATATTGATCTGTGTTGTATTTTCCTCCTTTCCAGAGTATAAACTGAGGAGCCTGAAGGTCAGAAAGATGTTTGTACCAGTAAAGTCCAGGATTGATAATGTCTGTCTGATAGTGTTACGGCTGTCGCCTGCTCGGCCCTGAACTGTGTGGTATAACCTGTGTGTGGATGTGTATATTGATGCAAAAGAGGCTGTGCGATCCCTGGTCCAGGAGTGGATGACGAGGAGGGAGGCGTGGTCCAAGCCGGGAGGCTGAAGCAAGTCGATTGGTGCGGCATCGTTGAGGTTTCCTCCAATCGCCAGCTGCCAGCTTCCTCAAAGGCTGGCAGCACAATTCAGCC
>OMNN01099912.1:10647-27898 GCA_900302755.1 Chromis chromis | reverse complement strand
GTCAGAATGTTTTGGATGATCGGTGTATGTTGAGTGCTACTGCCAGAACCAACAAGGTGTCTTTCTCAGTCAGCAAATTACAAAGCTATTTCTTTCATATTCGACAGCTGAAAAGAAACCAACATTCAGTTTTCCAAATGATTTCTGCTGAGGGCCAGAGTGAAACAGTATAGCATATAGAAAAAAAAGAAATGAGCATATGTATGCTTGAAATAGACTCTCTTTCTCTCTCTCTCTCACACACACACACACACACACACACACACACACACACACACACACACACACACACACACACAGTCTTAATAGCTTTAAAGAGAGTCTGTTAAGAAGGCAAGACCAGCTGCTGTGTAAGTCAAAGAGGCTATTAGAGGAGCATTTATCTGCAAGTCATTAAAAGAAGGTGAGAAAGTGACACATCTGGAGTGGAAGAGTGGCTGGACGAAGGGACAAACAAATGAAGGTAGATGGTATATGGATACCAGATAGATGCTCCGTGTGTCAGTTAAACCATTAGACTCCCGTCAATTTGCAAGTCATTAAACTGGAGAAGGTGTCACCTTCGTCAAAGTTCTGCTACAATAGGTGAGCTGATGGATAGATAAGAGAGATTGATAGATGGTTTAGACAAGAGAAAGGAAAGAGAAGCATCTGATCAGGAGAGGCAGCAGTGGGTCAGGGGCTGAGTAAAACAGCCTCAGTAATGCGCAGTGTTAGAGGCGATTTTAATGGAGTAATAAGAATTCACAAAACATCTGTTCGAGGCATTAAGAGGAGAGGCAGACAGAGGTGAGATGTAGGCTATTTGTTTTACTGAAATGGATCCAGGAAGGGATTGACTGTTGTATAATGCTGGATGTATAAGGGAAGCACTTTGGAAATATACTTGAAAAACATAATCTCAAACCTACTGACATCCTTTCCAGTACTATATTTTCAATCTGTTGAAGGTAATGGAGATATATGTGGATATGTGGACATTAAGCTTAGATCAGAATATGCTTTCAGTACGTTTTCACATCATAAATTGGCTAAAATACTACATACACAGATAAACGTTATTGACAAGGACAGTATCTGATCGCGGCCGAATCATGTTTTTTTTTTTTTGTCCATTACATAGCAGCTCCGATGCCCCTGATCTAAGGGAGGATGTTTTGTTCATAACAGGCTGACCTGAGGGATGAAAAAAGATGTTGGTGACATTGTTGTGTCTTTGTTTATCCATCCGTCTTAGAGGCAGAAAGGCTTCCTATTGTTTATCTTCAAAACACAGAAACTCTGTGTATTTTTGTGGGTGTGGGATATGAAATTATCATTTGATGTTTTTCCACAGTTTCATATAGGAAGGGCATTTTCAATCCATAAACGTAACTACTGGCGCGTCTTACTACCATCACTTCTGTCATCATATCGTTCAGACAAAAGGGGGAAGCTTATACGTTTTTACATTTTCATAGACACAAGCGTACGAGTAGGATTTTGTAGAAATGTCCTGTAGCTTTCACTGCAGCCGTCCTACAGGTTTTTAGTATTAACAGTGTGTTCAAACTTGAAAATGTCTGCAGGAAGTAGTGGGATTCAGGACAAGAACAGAATGACCTTCTGTCCTCTTGTCCAGAACTGAATCACCCTGTTCATTTATGCAACATTGTTTTTACTGCTTGGACAGAAAGACCTAATCTGTATGTGTCTGCATACCTGTGTGTGTCTCTTTCTAGGTTTTGACCTCGTACGCTGCGAGGAACCAGGTGTCCCTAGTTATGGCTATAAGATCCAGGACGACGGTCATTATGCCAACACTTTCGTCCTGTACTCCTGCAACCCTGGATACAGTCTCCATGGCAGCAGTACACTGACCTGCCTGAGTGGGGACAGACGTGTCTGGGACAAGCCACTTCCTTCCTGTATCGGTTAGTATGCCAACACATGTGTAGGCTCCCCTGTGCATCAATAATTCAGGAGTACAAGATCTGAATTACTAACCTGTGGGCGATCTCTTTTTTCATACAATTCAATGAGAAATGTAGCAGGGTGAAGTAGTGGTCGACGCTACTCCGGTTTGTTTCTGAGCTGCAGCGTGATGATTCAAAAGAGAGAGTTAGTGAACAAGTGATTGAGTCAACACACATAAATACTTTGAAACGAGCGCGTGGGGACTGATTCAACACTCTGCGGAAAATATTCGCAGTGGTGGTAAAACACCTCTGTATGTAAAAACAGGCCTCGTGCATGCAAGCCTATCTGCACTTAGACAGCACGTTATCATGAGGGATGATATTTTAATGCACCAGGCTTCTATGTATTTTAGGGTTCGCATAGTTAAGGTGCAAACATAGAGGATGACTGTCTGATTGAAGTCTGATAAATTTATAATGTGAGCCAGACAACCTTCCTTTACCCTGAAGGTGTGCACTGTGTTTTTATGCCAAAAAACTTTGACAGAAGCCTGAGCTTACTGTTCTATTCTCAGCATGCACAATAAATAGAATATTCTATCAGCAGAGACTGAAGGCGATGTGATATAAAAACAATATTGATTCATCCGAAAATTGTTGCTTCTTGAATAAATTCAAGATGAGACAGAAACAAACACAGGTATCGCATCATTCAAGAGGAATTCTGGACTACACAGCCTGTGAAGTGTGACAATATGCACTTTACAATCCAAAGTTAATGTCTGCCTTTCCAAAGTTGTAATAATTAATTGCCTTTGCCTGAATGCTCTTATGTCAGTCTAGTCAAAGCAGTAGCAATAATTCCACCTGGAGACATTAAACTTTTTTTCTCTACTCAACAAGCTTACTGCGCACCCACATCAGCTGTGATAGGATGACTGATTATGTCAAAAAAGTCAGGTTTTAGATTATTCTGCCTCAGTCTTCAATACAGAACCACAGAGAGTGACAAGAGATGTAGCAATTTATTGTAACTGTGAAAATGTGAAACTTTTTAATTTTACACAATTATGCACACTGCTTTTAAAACATGATTGATGTGATTAAGCGCTTTACAAATTAAAGTTGCTTGATTGATTGATTGATTGAAAACATGAAACAACAAAAACGGCTTACAGCATTCATTTCGAGTATGATTGTCATGTAGTACACACTCTAAAAAGGGACATTAAAACAATTAAGACATATCAGAGTCATATCAATTTTTACTTAAAAGAACACAACATTGTGAGAGTAATTTGTGAGAATGGCCTGGAAAGCATGGTGTAACAATCAGCCACCATGTGACTGCTGCTGTGCACTCGATACCAAGTTTTATTTTAGGCCGTGAAAACGACAAAAATGAAATAAAATGTTTTTCATGTGGCATATCTAGAATACATTTGAATATTTTTCAGGTTTGGAGGTAGGTAAACTACCAGAGGGTAGATTTAGCTTTAGCTGGCACTTGGCAGCTCTCAATTAGGTTTGAGGAAACTATGCCAAACGATTCAGGTGCTTTAACATGTTGCTTATACTGTTGTTTATGAACCTGTGAATGTGGTTTTGTGGGTTTTTTTTTAGCTACAGCATGTGCAGTTGGCCACTCTGATGCCTTACTTTCATTCAGCAACCACCAGTGAAGCATGAACTCAGCATTTGTTTATTGGTATTGTTCCTAGCTAGCTTTGTAATCCCTACTGCAAATTCACAATTGGTAAAGTCCATAATTCTTGCTTGTCCATAAATATTTTGTGGCTTTGCATATTTTACAACTTAAAACACTTTTCCTGTATTCATGTGATTCTGCCTTGCTGAATAAACATGGACACATGGCACATGTTAATTTGGAATTCCCCACTCCAGAGCCAAACCTTGGGTTTTTGTAACCTGCCAGCACACCTGAGCTCTCTGAGGTGGGATGTAGCCTGATGTGGTTGCTAATGGCAACTAAAGAGAATGCATGTGTAGAGATGTGTGTGGTGAATGTATTTATGGAGGTGTAAATGAGAATGGGTATGCATTTTTTGGCTGGATGTGGGTAAAACTGTTGGTGTGTGTGTGTGTGCATCCCTATGTACCTCTGCAGTCAGTCATTAATTTGTAGATGCTCTGTCACTGCCTTATTCCAGGTAAGCCAGCAACCGGGAGAATACTTGCTGGCAGAGCCCTGGGCTAACTTCCTCTATAGCTACCTTTGTATCGTTCTCCTTTTGTCTGTCTTCAGGAGTGTTTGTCTTTCTGCCTCCTCCTCTGTCTGTCTGGCTCTCTCCCATATCTGTGTATATTAGCATGGAGATCAGGAGATAGCTTTGCCTCAGGCTGTTTCTATACCATCTTTCTCACTTTCTCTCCCACACTGAGTCAAACAGAGTGGTGGTCTACATCTGCGGGACACTGCCACTCTCTCTCTATCTTTCTCTGTTCATATAGTAAACCTGTCTGTCATCTTTATATATATGTGTACCTGTTATTCTCCCTTTTTTCTCTATCTTGGGAAATTGCAGTTGTCATTTGCCCAGGCTTACTAAATAACTCATATTTTTTCTTTTCTGTGTCTGTGCTTCCCCCTGTCTCTACCCACTTAAAACATAGCGGAGTAGTTGCCTTTGCTTTTCTGTTCTTAAACAACTAGTTATGTGTGTATAGTTGTGTGTGCGTATACATATGTGTGCATGTCTTTGCATAACTGCGGAAGTGTTTTCAAGTATGTTTCTGGCCTTGTGTGTGATTGTGTGGTTGTCTGCTCTTCCCTTTGTGTTTGTGTTGACATGTGAATGTGTATTTGTGTTCATTCTGCCCAGGGTAATGTGACGGCAGGAGGTTGTCATGGTATTGGAGATTGTAGCTCTGTGTTTATGGTGCCCACTTAACTCACAAAAACGCACAGTACACAAACAGATGTAAAGCTTTCTCCATACCAAACTGTTTCCTAATCAGCAGTGATCTTCTGGCTCAGTGGGCTACCATGTGTACTGTGTACAACCATGATGATTTCAGATCTGCTCCCAGCCTTTTCCCCTGCCTCTTGCTATCTCCCTTGTTTCCCTCGACTGAAAACAACACAAAAATAACACAAAACTCGGTTCTCTCTTGTGTATTAAACTGTGTTTTCTTCTTGAACTTTGAACACTATAGGGAGATCCTTAAGGGAAAACAGCCATCAAAGTTATTCAACAACCTTGAAACTGTATAGCAAGAGCTTGGATAATTCAAGGTTGATTTAGTGATTCAAGCCTTTCTTAACTGATTCTCATTTAACTCAACCTTCACACCTCAGTGTAATTTACTGCAAAGCAGAGAAGCCGCCTCCTATAGAGACAAACTGGAACATTAATAGGACTGGAAATAAGACAGGAAAATATGATACAAAGAATCTGGTTCTGTAGAGAGGATGGATTTTTATGGGCGCAATCTGAAACTGTTAGAAAATGTAAGTGCATTAATTCATTTTCAAAAAAAATAAAAACCCAATTACAACCTGGGCACAGCCAATCACAATATCCCTTAGGATAAGTAGACCTGATTGACAAGCACCAGTCGCACCATAATCTATCAATTAAAAACCCACTACATTCAAATAAAGGAGAAGCCATACACTAATAGTGCCTTGGTCACAGAAACTAATTGTGAAAATAATTTGTAGTATAAATCAATAATTGCATTATGTTGAACCCCTTAACACCGATCGTCGCGAATTCACATCATACCGCTTGCATTCAGAATGCAGCCAAGACAGCGTATGCATTCCCCCAATGCTGGTTTGTGCATATTCAGTACGTACCTAGGAACCTTTTGCAAGCACTGGTTTCTTGTAGTTTTACCATTAATGCCTGTTGTCGCTAATTTGCATCATACCTAAATTTATATCTATTCTATGTTATATAGACAAATTAACAATCTCCACTTAATTTAGCATCAGCTTGAAAGCAAAAACACAAATACATTTTTTTTTTTTTTATAATTGTAAATAAATTCAGGTGTCAAGGGGTTAAGTTGAACCGTAGGGTATTTGCTCTAATATAAAACTAAAAACTAACAGATTCGTTTTACTGTATTAAAAATACAGGCCCTACAGGAAGAAACTCAGTGCAACAAAAATCATTACTGAAATTCAAATCTTCTATTTTTTCAACACTTCAAATGCAGAACTTTATTTTTGCTGACAGACCCAATCCTCCTTGGCATGAAGGATGTGAAATTTCTGGAAAAATGTTGTGCCATTTTTCTGTTGTTCTGTAACTTTCTCTTCAAAATGCCCCAAAGGTGTTCTATTGGATTTGAGTCAGGCGGCATTCTTGGCCGGATCATAGTTGTAATTTTTTTCTTCTTTAGAAACTCTTGTAAGAGTTTGGCAGTGTGCTTTAGATCATTATCATACTGGAATATTCCTCTTCTGCCAAGCTGCTGCAGACTAGGAGTCATCGTGTCAGCCAGTATTTTGGTATATCCACATTCATTTAATGTGCCATCTATAAATGTCATCTCCCTAACACTTTTTGCCCTCATGCAGCCCCATATCATCATCATACTTCCACCTCCGTGCTTCACTGTCAAGGCTATGCATTGACTGTGGAAGTCTTGGTCAGGTTCTCACCAAAAATGGCCGACCCCATCTGGTCCAAACAAACTCACCTTGGTAAATTAGAGCTAGATTGTAAGTACTGCAGTGTCTGTGGCATAATTTTAAGAAGGCTACTGTAGCTTTGATTAGTGGTATCATGGCTCAGTATATAGCTTCTGATTACTGCTGAAACTGTTTCAGCTGATTTTTAGTTGATCACCAATTTTCCTGTATCCTTTTTCATTTTTGTGACCACTCTCAGTCAGATTTTCCAGTTGTTCTGCCTGTTCTTTTACATGTGGAGCCATGATGCTAACATGTAGATAGACACAGCCCATAGGTCCAAAACAGAGAAGTCCTTGTGTTCATAGCTCATTTTATAAAAAATATTCATACAATTAAAATGACTGGAAAGCATAAGTGTACTCATTTGTGTTTCATGGAAGTGTTTTCACTTATGTTGCACTGAGCGTCTACTTTGGGACTTGTTTTTTTCAATTTCGTCATTCTGAAGCATTTGTTTTTGATTGAATCTAATCTAAAAAGAAATAATGTAATTAAAGCTAACAGCTGCAAATTCATGTCCAAAAAAAACAACATACATTGCCATTTAATGTCGTACATTTTTCTCATTGGAAATAGCAACATATTTTTTCTGACTTCAGTTATAATCTACCACATCATCCGAGCTGAAACAGAGCAGCCTTAGATCCATTCAGATCCACTTAAACATCAGGCCGATTGACATATAAGCCCAAGAACAATGGCAATAAAGCAAGACCCAACTCCACCAAATTAGACAGAATGCAATTTAAACCCCATCCAGCTCTGTTCAGTTTTTGGGTCTTAGGAGCTGAGAGAAAAAACACCTCTAATTTGTGAGAGCCGCTGTAGTAGTATACTAAACAGAATCCTTGCATTTCAAGTGTCTTTGTTATTGAGAAGGTTGGATTTAAGACGGAGAGTTTGTAATGTAACTAGAAACTAAGTACAAAGAGGGAAAAAGTATGTACATTTTTTTTCTTTTCTTTAGTCATGATCATCCTCTTGTCTCCTGTCTTTGTAGCGGAGTGTGGAGGTCACATAACTGGAGCAGTGTCTGGACGGATTCTGTCTCCGGGATATCCTGCTCCGTATGACAATAACCTCCACTGTACCTGGACTATAGAGGCTGATACAGGAAAGACTATCAGGTAATTATGAAGCAGTGGGGCATACACATAACTGTCATAATGAGCTGCAGTTCTCTGGAGTATTTTTTTTGGTCTGCAGTAAAGGAAATTAACCAAAAAATGTTTGGAAATGGCAACTGAATCTCTGTTTAAAGAAATAAAACAAGTGGCTTGCTGCATTTTAACCAAGGCAGGCTAGAAGGAGTAGAAATAGCAGCAACAGCATTAAATAGGACAACTCCCAAATGACAGCCTTCACTCTACCTAGTCTATAGAGGTAAACACTGTCAGGTTAGATACATTCACTAATAAGAGATAAATGTTTACTGTCAAAGCCACTGCTGTGTTGGAGAGTACTCCACATTAGTCATTATGCCACCATTGTGTTTTTCAACACATTGTGGCTCCTGCTGACTTTAATGTGTGTGCACTTATGCCTGCTCGCGTGGTCTGTCTATTCTCAGCATGTGATTCATTTTATTTTCATTGACAGGTCTTTCGGTGAAACTGCTGTATTTTTTTGTGTTTTCTCAGCCTCCACTTCATCGTCTTTGACACTGAGGTCGGCCACGATATTCTGAGAGTTTGGGACGGTCCATCTGGGCCGTCAGATGGCGGTATCCTTTTGAAAGAATGGTCTGGCCCAGCCTTACCTGAAGATATCCACTCAACTTTCAACATACTCACGCTGCAGTTTGACTCGGATTATTTCATCAGCAAGCAAGGATTTTCAATACAGTTCTCCAGTAAGTAGCTTTATCTCTCAGTCAAAATCATTAAGCTCAAGTTCACATTGTAGAGGAAACTCTGATTTACTAAAGAAAACTCAAAAATGCACCGTGATTCTACTAAATCACTGATTTGGGTGGTCTGCCCTACTTTATTCCCCCACTTTCATTTATGAAGAAAAACCAATTACTGAATTAGCAATTAAATTAGCTAATTAACAAACTCAGCACTCATCACACATATAGTTTCTTAGTTATTATATGAAGCTCATTTATACTGGCTTTGAGATCATTAATCTGGTATTACTGCTGCATTTAACAGGATTTCTGAAAAACCTTTAGCCAAATAATCAAATGAGACATTTAATATCTCACCTTGGGACCCAGACTCACTAAGTACTGAAGGAGCCCACAAGAGACTTGTGTCTCAAGTTTCACACAGGAGAGAACAAAACAGCAAGCGCTGCTTCATCTCAGGTTAGTTAACAGTAGAATGAAACATTTCTTTGAGACACAGTAGTTTGGTGTTTGCTGTGAAAGATTCAATAGATCAGCAAAGTGGGATCCATTTATTTTATAGGCTTTTATCAGTTCAGTGAACACAAATTATTGCTGCTGTTTCTTCCTTGGCAACCTGGGCAATAGTTGTGCCCTTTGGGGACGGCCTTTGCTATTTGAGCCACTGGAGCCACTTTTGGACTCGATCCACTGTAGCACCAAATCAGAGGCAAAACGAGAAAGAAAATGTAGAAAGTGGTATAACAGACAGCCAAGAATGTCTTTTCTTTACAACCACTTATTCCCGTTAGCTGATCCACACACTCGTCCATCTTTACTTAGCCATTTATTACCCACTCAATTCTTACGTGAGCCTGTGCAATTCCACTTGCTCTGTGTGCACAAACGCCAATATACATAAACGTCAGCACATTTTTAAGACATATATTTCCAGCCTTAATATTTACATCCACTGCTTTCTGTCTCTCATTTTCTCTGAATCGCTCACACATTTAGTTTTATTTTTTTTCCACTCTGCCCATATTTAAAACAATAAATATTTGCACTCACTAACATGCTAATCAGAGCACTGTTTTTCCATTACTATGGTAATGACTCCTTATATTTACCTCCATGCTGATTTACTAAAGCAGTGGAAATGGTATTTACCACCACACCTATTAATTTAAAGCAAAGTTTGTGGATTTATTGAGTGAGTGATTTTAGGGAGGATGTTTCCACAAATTTCTGTCATTTTGTTTTCTCTCCTTCCTCTCCATTCCCTAAACTGATGGAATAAGTATTATTTTGTCTTAACATAATGTAATAATACTATGTTTTGCACCAGTTCTTGGATTATTCGTGCAAAAAATAATTTATCTTCTCAATGCAGATGCAATTTATGAGGCCAGCTTTAATGCAGACATGTTGTAGTATTATTTTTTTGCTAATCTATAATCTTCACTGCATCTGACTCTTCATGAGTAATTGTTGAATCTGCTGTATAATGTGGATTCAAACAGTGGCTTGTCCATTCTTTAACTGATGATAGATCAGTTTTTCATAGATCAATTTAATTTGGAGTAGCCAATACTGTTAGTTTTTCTGCTTTCCTGTCTTAACCCTTTAACCTTGATTTTTAGTGATCCCTTGATGTAGATGACAGATAGAAATACCCCAAACACTGCATATTACTCACCATCTGCACAGCACTGGACAATGCATGAATAATTAAATAAATAAAGAGATCATATAAAATATATATTGATCAGGCATAACATTATGACCACCCGCCTAATATTGTGTTGGTCCCCTTTATGTGCTCAAAAATGTTCTGAACCATCGGGCATGGACAAGAGGACCTCTCAGGGTGTCCTATGGGGTCTGGCACCAGGATGTTGGCAGTGGATCCTTTGGGTACTCTGGCTTGTGCAGTGGGGCCTCTGTCAAACTTGTTCCACTGCATCCTGTTGATGCTTGATCAGAATGGGGTCTAGGAAGTTTGGAGGTCAAATCAACATCTTGGGCCATTGTCAGGTTCCTGAAGATGTTCCTGATTGTTTGATGTTTTTGCCATGTGGTGGGGTGCATTTTCCTGCAGGGGTTGGTCAGTGACATTTGGGATTGCCATTTGCATGAGGGAGTGTGCTTGTTCTGGGACAATGTTTATTTGGGTGTCTAGGTCTCATCAACATGGATGTTAAAATTCACGGTTTTCCAGCAGAACACCACATAGTACCAATATGATCAATGTTATTCACTTCACCTGTCAGTGGTCATAATGTTGTGGCTGATCGGTGTACATGGTGTTATTAATATCATATTATTTGCAATTAATTAATAAAAGAAGGGTAGCTGAAGTTATATGTAAAAACTGCTACTCACACCGACCAGTTAGAAAATCACAGTTTTTGTTTTGTTTTTAGTTATAAATATAATAATTTTGTTAGTTCTTGTCAGTATAACGACATTAAACCTTGGATTTACTGTGTGATGGACAATAGTGAGTTTCTATACTACACAAGTATATCTAGGTTTCTTTGTCTGCTGCTGCCAATGCATTACTGACAATACTGTCATGTTTCAATGCATCTATCTCAATGCCTCCCTCTCTCTATACCAACATTATATCATTCATTACCTGCCTTTCTTTTTCTCACTCTCCAGCCACAACAGCAACGACCTGCAATGACCCAGGCATCCCTGTCAATGGTTCTCGATACGGGGACAGTAAGGAACCTGGTGACAGTATGACGTTCCAGTGTGATCCAGGCTACCAGCTGCAGGGCCAAGACACCATCACATGTGTGCGGATGGATAACAGATTCTACTGGCAACCTGATCCTCCTACATGCATAGGTACAGTTTATGTGGATGGCTAACTGCCAAACTAGAGGTTAAATTGATTCTGGCCTGACCACTACTGAGAGGGGAGCACCATGAGTTAGAGGCTATGTCATGCTGTACCGTGAAAAATGAGGAATGAATATGAAAAGAGATTGAAAGATTTATTGGTACTGCCCATTGTTCACTATTAGCTCTTCTGAATATATCCCACATATTTCAATAAGATAAAATAAAATGAATAAAAACTTTATTTTCTATACCGGAGGCAGGGTGTTAAAGCTCAAGGAGAATCTGAGCAGGTGCTAAAGAAGCTGTGATTGGCATAAACAGTGAGCTCTGTTGGCGTGGCCAAGAAGAAAATTCAAGATGAAGTAGCAAAACCTCCTAAATTCCAATCTCATCTGTGTGGCTGTGATGGACAAGTAGTGGCAGAGGCAGAACTGGGACGATGAGGCATGTGGTCAGGAGGAGAATTGTGGAAAAGGGGTTTGAGCTATAGCATCACAGTATGATGGAGGTAGCTGTGATTGGAGTCCTGTATCAAAACTGCTGAAAATCCACTGCTTTTGTACTTCTTTTTTCTCTATTATCACCACCATCCGGCCCTCCTGCTGCTTATAGCCCAGTGAGCTTCTGCATCCCACTCCACACTTCATTCACACTGTTCTGCTGCAGTTTGTTTTTTCTCTCCGGCTTTCAGGTGCACCGTCCTTCCTTCATTTTCTTTCTATGTTCCTTCTGACACACTTGACTTCCTCACTGAATGAAAGAACTGACTTGAAGACCTGAAAACTGGCTTATTTTTTGTTTTGATTTAGAAAATGCAGGATTACCACAGTCAGTGCAACATAAGATACAATCTGTAATGCAGCAAGAGCCTTTCAGTTTCCTCACAGTGCAACCTTCAGATATGTTAGCCCAAAAAAAGCCTGTAGCATGTTTACAGTTTCCTCTGCTTGTATTTTTCTGTTTATTTCAGCTACTGCTGAGCTATAGGCCTTTATTAGGATTCAAAATACATACTTTTCTTTTCCCTGATTAACTGCTGCAGTCCAGTTTTTTCTTGTACATGGCAATCATGTCAAGTTAGCATTTTCAGTTATGGGATGAAGCTGGCATGTAAACATTGTGTGCAAACCAGTGAAAATTCCTGCAGCAAGAAGCATGTTGTTCATGTTGTCCACCCCCCAGTCCGCAGTAAGAGGCCACAGACATTTGCCTTGCTGTTACATGCCACAGCTCCCTCCTTTTCTTTATCAGCCAACACTGTATGGACGTCCTCCAGCACAGTCACAGGGACCTGAGTTTGCCTTGTAAACATGACTGTGAAACACCAAATCATGCTTTGTTCCTGATATTGCTTTTTGACTCTTTGCCAGTGACCTCACGTTTTACACAACCCAAGATAAAATGTAGGGCTTAAATATCGCTCCATTTTCACTTAGCTTCGTGTGTACCTACGTCTCCTGCACTTTCACCTCAGGTGGTGAATCCCCGGTGTTCAAAATATCCCGAGATTAAACACAACCCCGCGCAGCACCATACACAATACTCTAGAGTGTACTGTAAGTGTGTCTCTGTCTGTGAGTGATTTGCAACTGTTAATGCCTTTGTTTACCTCTATTTCACTGTTGATAATCCGTTCACACCCACCTGCCACCCCCAAGACACCTCTCCATGTTTCAAACTCTTCCTTCGCATCACCAAATTGCTGCTTGAATGCATCTTTCTATCTCTCTTGCCAATATATCTTTCTTGCTCTCCGGCTTGTTGTGGGATAACAGGACCACTAGGGGTGATTCTCTCTGCTAACTACCCCCAGCCCTGCACTCTGTAACTAAATCTCACAGACTGTCTTTTGCTCTCTTACCCTCTGCAGCCACCTGTGGAGGTAATATCAGCGGTCCGCTAGGGGTAATTCTCTCTCCCCTAACCAACCTCTGCCATACTTCTCATTACTAACTAACTCGCTTCCGCTCTGCCTTCCTATGGGGGTTATATGAGCGGTCAATCAGGGGTGATTCTCTGTCCAAATAACCCCGAGCCCAATGCTGTGTAATCATCTTTCTCTCTCTCTCTTCCTCTCTTTGTTTGTCTCTCTCCAGCGACCTGCGGGGGTAACGTCAGCGGTCCTTCTGGAGTCATTCTGTCTCCTAACTACCCCCAGCCTTACCCCCCTGGGAAAGAGTGCGACTGGAGAATCAGAGTCAACCCTGACTTTGTCATTGCACTCATCTTCAAAAGGTAGACCAGCCAAATTTAAAACATGCTGCTGTATCTAAAGTACATGTCTGCTTACCTCTTTACTTACATGTAAGGATGCTTATTAGCTTTATAATACAAACGGAGCTTCGCTTTGGCTGCAGAAACACTCCTGACATTTGATTAATGATGCTTGCCCTGTTCTAGTTAATGCTACAGTCATTACAGTCTGGTCGATATTGAAGTTTTTGTTGTCAGAAGACTTATTAAGAGATCATAACACCGCACCGCAACAAGAAAGAAAAGAATGCAACAGTAAGATGTGTTTTTCCTTAATTTTGAGAAAATGCAGTAGCAACAAACAACAAGCAATGATTTCACCGATGATTTTAACTTTTAATGAGTTTGCCCAGATACCTGAAAAAACATGAAAAATGCAAACTTAAAGATTTAGGGAATGGATAGGATCCCACAGGCATTTTCTAAAATATGTTTTTCCTCTGGCATAAATTAAAATATGTATTGTCCTCCGTGGACTCTGTTCATGAGTTTGTTCAAGTTTATTTTTCAGTGTGGACTCCATGACTCACTGTGACAAATACAGTCTGTATAGGTCTGTATATTCAGGAACTGGGCCTATTTTGTATTAATTACCATGTAGTTAAGGATCATTAAGGTAACCAATGAACCAGTCTGTGTGGGGACAACCTCTAAAAGGCATTACACTTGTCTAAAAAAAATTAGAATCCATTTCTAACTTAAGTAACTACAGTTGTGTAATGATTAGTTTGTGGTAAGATGATCTCTTTAGAAATCGAAATTAGAATTTTTCTGGCTTGTCAGGGCTTTTAACGGCCACTCTTTGTCGTTCTTTCACTTTGTAATCCTTATGAACCTATTGGTGATCACTAAAGAACAAACATTTCTATGCAAAAAGTTTTCACTGTCTGTAGAAAGAAACTATTTTGCTCTCTTTCACACAAACATACACACTCTTCCTGCACTACTCAGACACACTATGCTTGCCTCGATTTTAAAAGTAAAATTAATGTGTGAATGAAGGGAATTTCTGACCATTTTCCATGTTTTGTTTTTTGGTAACAGGGCAGTGTTTATTTACACTTCAAGTCCTGATTGTGCCTCGGTGGTGAATATTTTACCAGTCACTGTGGTTGGGGGCTTATGACTAAAGCAAAAGTGAAGACTGAGCTTCAAATGTAGCAAAGGAGATAAAAGCAAAGCGGACTTTCTCCAGATTGCCAAAGGAGAAAAAATGACCCAATTTTGGCTTCGTGTTTTTCTGCTGGAGAGATAATTCCCTTCTGTTGTAACTGTGAGACAGTTTTATTTTACATTTAATTAGGTTGTATTGATATTGGTTGTTTTGTGGATGTTGTGTATCGTTTCTTTGTCATTATTTATTTCATTTTAACTTTGTAGTTTTGTTTATTAAACTATATTGAGATAGATTTCAGTTTGATCCAGCTGTTAATAACTCTCCTGATCAGTCTTTGAATTTAATCACGGTACAATTCAGTGAGGTCGGAACTCATTTTGAGATTTCATCATTTGAGGGACCAAATCCAAGCGACCCTTGTTTCATAGGTCTGAACATATCAGCTTGAAAGTGTTACTTCATTTGTAAAATAATCCAAAGTATTACGTTCTATAAATGTAAGTGTAAAAACACACACATTTGCATTCCTGCGCTTAGAGTACTGACAGTTTTGTGGCATTACAGTAGATTTCAAAATGTGTCATTTATTACTTAAACTAAAACATACAAGTTTGTTTGTTTGCTCTTAATTTGCATTCAGGTCTCAAGTCTTAATATATTCTTGTTTTGCTCTTCTGGCATTAGAGGTTTCGGTGCCATCCTATTTCTTCTCAGTGAGGTCTTTATGCTCTTTTTATGACATTTAGTAGCTTTAGCATTCAGACCCAGAATGTATCACTAATGCAAAAGGTATTAGCATGGATCTTCTAACGCTTTGTCAGTGCAAAGGGGGCTTAGGTGCAGTTAAGCCCATTCTGTACCAGATATAAACACAGGGCTTAAACTTAGAGATTCTATGCACTTATTTTAACTTTGGTGATGTTTAACAAGTTCTTTCCAATAACAAATATTTTTGTGAGACAAATGAAACGTAATGCCTCTTTTGCCCAAACTCAGAAATTCATGATGGTCTTTTTGTGTCTTAAAATGAAACATGTAGGGGACAAATTACGGAGTGCAGTGCATATACCAGAAGCATGACCTGACTCGAGTAACATTTTTGATTTTGATTTTTTTTCTATGTCAAAACCTCAGTGCTTTTGATTTCTTGCAACAACAAAAAAAAGGTGTGCCCTAAAGGCCTAACAAAACTGTTCCGAGCAAAATGTTTGGCATTTGGCCACATTGTGTGGTGCATTACCACCAGAAACAGATATTGCTCTCTGCAGAACTGTGTATTACCTTTTTCCAACGTTTGTGGCATTAATGCAGTGCTGTTTGTGCATTCGGTGATAAATTGTAAATGTTCTATAGTAAGTCTACTTGAAAATTCCACTGAGTACTTCTCTGCTAGTTTATAAATACATTGAAACTTACACAACACATCTCCCTCTTTCTCGCTACTTCTTATCTTTATCTTTATCTTTATTTCTTCCGACAGGATGTGCAAACACACTCTCTCACACCCACACACACACATTTAACTCCAACCAACCACCAAACTAGGATGGTTTGGCAAGACAGGTGGGAGACTGAGCTAATATACACATACACACTCCAAAAGCAAACTTAGATAAAGGTGTTTATATGTCTGTGTATGTGTGTACACGCATAGTTTTAGCTCTTATGAGGATCAGATGTCTTCATATATGTATAGAGAGATGAGGAGAAGCTGCCAAAGTGAACAAAGTTTTACCCATAAGCACATGCATGTTAAGGATATAAAGATCAAAATACACCATGTTGCCTTTCAAAATAAGAAAACAGGCTGATCATTTAGTTATATAAAGATAACACTGGTTAATTGGTCTTACCACAGCTCACGCATCCTTAACTTTTCTTGTCTTATATTCAAGAGGAACACAAAGAAAACAACAAACGCTTAAATTTTGTTAAATGTTTTTTTTCAACACATCCAGAAAACATGTCAAATGTGTCAAAAAGAAATTAAAAAGATTAGCAGATGATTAAAGGAGAGATAACACAAACTAATTGCCATTCATCAAAGCAAGCAGGTATTTGATTTGAGCTTGCGCCACTGAATTAATTGGAGAATTTGAACACGGATAAACACACACACACACATACTCAGAACTACAAAAACTACAAACTGCACTATCAATCTGACTAGATCACAAAATCTTAGTTTCTCTGTTTTTGTTGTTTTGTTGTTGTTTTTCTTCTTCATCCCAGTTTCAACATGGAGCCAAGTTATGACTTCCTGCACATCTATGAAGGAGAAGACTCTAATGGGCCTCTACTATCAAGTCTCCAAGGCAACCAGGCCCCTGAGCGGATAGAGAGCAGCAGTAACAGTCTCTTCCTGGCGTTCAGATCTGATGCCTCGCTGGGCATGTCTGGGTTTGCCATCGAATACAGAGGTAATTGAACCCAAAAACCTTGACTTGTGACATGTATATTTTGCAAAAAGGTCACATTGAAGGTACTGCAAATCTTCATGGATGATAACCAGGAAGGGTTAAAACTGTCTAAACTACAAACTATTGATTAGCCATGATAATAGTAGTACACAGTGGTACTACTAGTAGCAGCAGCAGGCAAGTAGTGGTAGTAAAGATAGTAGTAGT
>OMNN01099912.1:0-10599 GCA_900302755.1 Chromis chromis | reverse complement strand
GTGATGCGAAGCTGCACGAGTGTGTCGCATCTTTTATCAGATTGCTCACAGCCTCCTCCTGACTTTAGCTCAGAGACTTTTCCCAGGAAACATATTTACTCTTTCTGTTTAGTTTGGGAGCAGCTCTGCAGGGTGGATACACTGCATTCAAGTCCCTAAATATTTAATCATTCACGGTTCATGCATCTTAACAACAATGTCACCTATTGCGAGGTTCCTGTCACAATGAGGAAACGCATGTCATGGAAACTTCTCTTTGAGCAGCTTGTTTGACCAGTCAAGCTTCCACTATTTGTCTCGTCTCTGCCGCTTTGACTGGCTGTCCTGCACACATGAATGAGGTTTTATTTACTGTAACGTTGTCACGGCTTTGTTTAAGGTGAGCTTTGTTGTCCGTCACGCCAACAGAAGGCATTTCAGTCTGTGACGAACTGAACCCTGTCAGAGCTGACGTTTTCATAAGGTGTGTCATTAGTACACTCAAATCTGTGGATCGAACTCAGACTATACATTTAAACTTAGTGTTGTGAGCAGATATACATACATTTTGGATATATTGTGGGTTAAACCAGGCCCTTAGTAGTGACACGTGATCCTCTATGGAGAATTTTTAGGTTTGTTTTCCTGACATCAAACCGCTGAGCCAAACCAGTCCGACCAGTGTGTCTGCTGCTTTGACAGCAGATCAAACATGACTCCGCTGTGTCTGTTTGCAGCTACAAATGAAAAGACAACAAAGTTCACATGATGGTGAACGATTAGTGACCAAACATGTCCCCTTGTTGGGTGGACACAGTCTTTTTAGAGAAAGAAAACTGTCGTTGAGCTTTGGCACTGCAGGGTTTAAGCCACCACAGAGGAAATGAATGGCCAGTATTCAGTATTTCTTCCTGGGACATTGGGTTTATTAAGGCTGCAGTTACTCTAGTTATGTACATTTGATATATATTTTGGGGCTAAAAAAAGTCACAGTCAAGAGATTGTTATTTATATAGCACATTTAAAACAATAGCTATGGATTGGGAAATGACCTAACAAGTTTAAATATTAATGTCAAGGCCCTGCAGTGTGATTTATGATGTGGTTTTACCTGAGTAGAATAAATATTACAGTTAAAATGGTAATAAAATAACATAAAAATTACACATTTACCCAACTACATTAAACTGTTGGGTTCAGATCCTACAATATTATTAATTACGGAGCTTTACGTGACCCAAAATATACATGACAATCTCAATGAATGCAAAGATGCCCTATGAGCAAGCAAAACAAATAAAGATTTAGCATCCAGATATAGATTTGTAGCAGTAGGTTTGTTTTTACCTGCTAAGGACCATTAGTGCCCCCATGTTTTATCACATTCTGTGCATAAGAAAGCATATAAGCACAGTGTTATTTTTTAAATTGCACTAAAGCCCTTTTAGTTCTGCCCCTCCTCAAAATGGGGCTTCAAGTTTAGGTTGTAGTGCAGGCGATGCTTTAACACGCTCGTCATCTCATCATACTAACAAATTAGCCACAAACTAAGAGTCACATTCATCCGAAAGGTTTGGAGCCACTGAGTGTCTGGCACTTACACTACAACAAAATAAAAGACATAAAACGGTTATGTTTTAGCTCATCGGTGCACAGTTTCTAAGAAGTTTACTTGAAAGAACTCTGTAAGTTGGCAGCAGCTCATATTTGCATGTTCGGCTGACCTGCTGTGCACCGAAAGACTCTTGTGGTTCCACTTGCAAGTCATTTGAATTGATTAACAGAGAACTCATTTTCTTCTCTCTCTGTAAGGAGTGTTAAACTCTTTCCAGGAAATGCAAAAGGAGAGATTTTTTTTTAAAAGAAAATCATGGACCTGAAACTGAAAGTTTTAGTGAAATTTGAAACTTTTAAAGGAGCAGGGTGCATTGCAAGCCTTTTACCTCTTTGTAAGATCCAGGCTGCAGCCCATGCATGACTTTTTAAATTGTCATTTAGCAGAAGCATCATCTTTCTGTCACAGTTTAAACTAAGGCCCTGCTGCAGCCAGTCCTGCACACTTTAAAGCCCAGATGAAGCAGTCAGATGGAGGTGGCTATCCTCTCTTTCTTCTCCACATCAGGGGAGTCCATGGAGTCGTCATAGCCTTCGTTGTGGTAAGCTGTGGATTTGCCCCACGTCACCCTGCTGGCTTTGGCTGGAGGTGTCCCCACCTGGTTGTCATCCTCATCCTCCACGCACTTTATGCGTTCCTCTCCTCTCAGCTTCTGGCTCAATCTCTCGGACAGCTTCCTGGCGAGCTGCACGATGCTGTTGCTCTTCTGCAGACCGTCATCCACGGACACCCGCACGTTCCCCATGTACCACATGAGCCAGAAGGCCAGGCTGGTGAACACGATCAGGGAGCCGGTGTAGATCAAGAAGTCGCCGTAGAAGCGGCCGTCGAGGCGCACGTTGGCGAAAATCCCGACGAAGAGCAGGACCACACCGGTAACGTCGAATAAAACGGCCATCAGGAATAAAGGCACACAGGTGCCGATGTGTTTGATCGGATTCATCGTGGAGCTGCTTTACGCGTGAATAACGGCGAGACGCTTCATCCTTTGTACCTGCGCACCTGGAGAACCGCCCCACCTCAGCGTGGGGATAAACAAGGTGTTTCCCTCCAGGCTTATTCAGTTTACACACCAGCCAAACACACACACTGCCAGTGGCTTCCTACAGGCAGGCTCCTTATTTTAAAACGCGCCACTGTGCCATCCAAAATTACGCAAATGGTGCAGGACTGACGGGACATTTTAACATAAGATTTGCCAGTCAAATTATACATCATGACATCATTCACCTGAATCCGATTGGTGTGCAGGAGAAACCAGCTTCAGTTGCATTTGAAGAAGCAAATATTTGGTCTTAACCCCTTTAGACCTGATTTCGCATGACATGCCAGGAATGTGTAAAATTGCAATGAATTTTCATCATTTTTGTCTTGTTTTCCATTTTAAAACAACAAATCTACTTTAGAGTTCTGCAATTGTGTCTCTATATTTGGATTTGACTTTATAGCTGTTCTAGGCAGTGGTGGAAGAAGTATTCAGATCCTTTACTTCAGTAAAAATAGAAATACAGCAGTGTAAAAAATATTCCATTACAAGCAAAAGTCCTGCATGGAAAATCCCATTTAAGTGAAAGTAGCTGCAAGATACAGTTAAAGTATTAAAGTAAAAGAACT
Organism: Chromis chromis; assembly: GCA_900302755.1. Taxonomy (NCBI): domain Eukaryota; kingdom Metazoa; phylum Chordata; class Actinopteri; family Pomacentridae; genus Chromis; species Chromis chromis. The sequence continues at coordinate 7,391 of OMNN01099912.1, read as the reverse complement.
GGTTTGGTCCCTCTGACTGTAATATGATTATAAATGACATCATTAGATGAATATTAATAGTGAATATTCAGTGTGTCGGCAGCAGGTTACTGTTGTATCTGCTGCAGGTTTGAACTACTTTATATACAGTTTTATATTCAGGGACATGCAGATGAATCCGAGGGCTCCAAACATGATTAATGGAAGAGGAAACTGGAAAAAAAACAAAGCTCCGACACACAAATCTGTCTTCAGTTTTTCTCTTATCTTTGATTTCTGGTGAGATATTAGATCAGTGGAACATTTATTGAAATGGATATCTGAAAATCACTAATTGGTGGAGCTGCTAGCGAGTCAGACATCTGAAATGTGACCGGATACACACTCCTTTTTAGTTGGAAACTACTGGTTTAATCTTTAACAATATGTTATATTTTAAAAGTTTGTTGTATTATCCATTGTAGGAAATCATCTTTAAAGGATCTAAAGCTGTCAGATAAATGTAGTGTAGTGAAAGAGTAAATTAGTGTAAAATGTAACCTCAAAACTGCATATATACTTAATAACTTTCCACCACTGCTTTTTAGTTACGTGACTCATGATTACAATCAGCATTTATTAATCTGTCTAATATTTTCCTGATTAATCATTTGGTCCATAAAAAGGCTGCGGACTTCTTCAAATGTCTCATTTTGTTGGACAAACAGTCTAAAACCTACAGATATTCAGTTTAATGTATAAGACAGACAAATCTGACAACCATGCAGACTCTCATGAGTAAAGAAAATGGCTGATAACTAGTAATCTCAGTAGTTATATAATCTAAAACTGGAACAGAAATTCAGCATGATAACATGAATTTTACCTCGATACCATCAACTGATACTTATCTGTATTTTTATGTGACTCTAAGCCTTATTTATCATGAAGAACATTCAGGTGTTAATCCTAGACAGTGAAGAAATCTGTGTTTTTAATATGATGGATTTAGTGTGTTAAGATTATATTTCTTCCCCTTTACTTGCCAATATGTTCCGATAAGTATCTTTTACCGGTATTAGTATTTAATTAGTAATCAGTATTTGAAACGTCTGACTTTTCTGTCACCTGGAAATGCCAATTTAAAAAAACCAAAAATTTGATTAAAAATGTAATAACTGCTCTTTTTGGGGGCACTTGGGTGAATCAGGTTGGCAGAGTAACAAATTAAGATAATAAGTGTGGACTAATTAAACATCCAGAGGACACAGAGGCCCAATCTCAAATTCCCCAACACAGATTAACAGACTTTGAGGCGTTGTCCTGTTAAGTTTGCCAGGGATCGGGGCTGTCTCTCTCTGTCAAATCGTTAAGGCTCTGATATGGACTTTATAACGCATTGTTCTGCTTTTAGTGGTTTGAAATTGTTGCCCTACACAAAATGTACACAAACTAACCGCAGACGGTGCAGGAAGGAAATCTGCAGGGAAGTTTAAGTGGCAGCATTTGGCGGTTTGCTGTTGTGGTTATTATTTGCATGTTTGCAGAACTGTTTGCATTTTCAGTCGGCATAGGATTTAGAGATGTGCCTGAAATGTAGAAACACTGTAATGCCACTAACAGAGAGTGATTGCCTGAGCAGGGACTCACACTGTGAATGCAACATGATAAATGATTGTTTTTAAGCAACACGTACCGTCACAATAGATCCTTTCCTCCTTTTTAATAAGCTCACACAGTCGAGCATTACAGCTGAATCATGTTAAGTTTGTGAAGGTTTAGTCCATGGATGATTGGATTGGATCATTATTATCTATGGAAAAATTTAGAGTTTGGTTGTAATTCCAATATTCGCTCCTTTTAGCTCAGATTTTAGGCTCTTGAAAAATATCCGTCTCAGTAGCAGTTAAATGCTTCATTCGTTCACCAGCTAGTCCCTAAGTGTGTCTCTTTGGTTCTGTGCAGGAAGGATTCAGCTGCCTGGAGCTGCCCTCTGTGATGTCAGATGAAATATCAGTGAGTGAACCGAATCAGTCAAGCAAACACTGAGCTAAAAGAGGCTAAAATGCTCCTTAGAGCTTCAAGGAACTGAGAAGTTCTAAAAGTTCATTACTACAAGCGATTTCTTTCTCAAAGAGTCATCTGATTCCTCGTTTATATAAAAATATCGATCAAAGCTGTTCTAAATACAATCAACACTGAGCATCTCATTTATATTTCATGTCCATTAGAATGGATCTGAAGGGGTTACTTGAAATTTCCTGCCACACAATATTTAAATCTCATGAAAATGTGCTTTCAGGCCGCACCAGTCAAATTCTTCAGCCTTTTACATAATTCAAGGATGAATGCATTCAGATTGAAAAACCCTCTGCAGCCGCTCGGCTCCACAGTGAGGACTCTACACACAGTAAACTGGGAAGTGACAATTATAAGCTCTCACAACTTTTAATTATTCATGATTTTTTTTTCTTCTCTTCATATACTGTACCACACAACATTAGGAAATCCCCCTTGTCCACTTCCCCCCTTTCGTAAATATGCATGAGGACACTTTGCTTTCTAGTATCCTCCCTAAACTGTGTGTGAATGTGTGAATAATTGCCTTTTATACGGCACATTGTTGTCCTTGTGCGCTCACCTTCTTTTTTCAGCAGCCACGGTTATTAATGCAAATGTTGCCATGCACACTTGAGGACTGAGAAAGCGTCGTCAATCCCGGTAAATCAGAGAAACAAACATAAATGTCACCACGCAGAGTCTTTTTATAATTATGTTCCACAGAGGATCCCATGCTGAAATGATTAACTTCAATCTAGAGTGCTTTTTAAAGTTTCCTCTTCTTCTGAGTTACTTCCAAAACAAAATGTCAGCACTGTCACAGATTGAACGCCGGAGGCCTGTAGTAACTGAGGGGTCGCTTCATGTTCGACCGCTTCCTGTTCTCTTTGGTGATGGGGATCAGGACCACGCCCACCACAAAAACCATCAGCCCGATGGACAGCAGGGCCGGCCCCAGGATGTTGGTGACTTTCTTGCAGTGGCCGGCGAAGTAGAGGCCGCTGATGATGATGCCGCACGCCAGGAAGCTGCCGCCGGTGGACATGAGGTGGATGGGGAACCAGAAGACTTCACGCTTGCTGCGGGCGGTCTCGGTGGTCCAGACGGATTCGCTGCGGGACAGGCTGAACACGGTGCTCTCTGTGCGGCTCGGGGGCGTCAGCTGGTCCCTGGACTGGGAGAGGGTGCACTCTCCCAGGGGGATGTTCTCTGGGCTGCCTGGCATGGCCTCCTGGGTGACTCTGTGGAGGTCATGTGGAAATAGAATCAGTCTGAAAGGGAACATGTGTCACTTTCTAGGAAAATGATAATATATAGTGAACGATTTTGTCTTTTCCATCCCAAAAATGCGCATAACTGTGATCAGGAAGTCACCAATAAATTGAGACAAATTTATCTTAAAATCAGTGTTTAAGTATTAAAATCTTGACTTCCATAAATCCAAACATGTCATGCCGACACCATTTTGATCATAAATTGCTGCTTTTCCCACTCAACAACAGGAGTAAACAACACCTACCTCTAAAATCTGGATCAAGATTACACAATAAAGCCACTTAAGGATCAGAAAACATCCAGAAAATCAGAAAACATCTAGAAATCCGAAGGAGAAACCGACCAAAAAATCGTCCGTCCGACTGAAGAAACCAGCAAAATGCAGCACTGCAACCATCTAACCCACCCTCCTGCTCTATCTCCACCTCCTCAAGAGAGTCCTGTGACCACCATCCCCTTACCATCATCTACCATCGCAGGCGGTCAGTCCTGATGTTGCGTCCGGGGCGAGGAGATTGCTATCCGGTCCCCAGAGGATATCCATAGAACCCCCAAAACCACTCAGCCGGGCGTCTCCGTTGGGCTCTAAAGAGGATTTCAACAAACTTCTACAAGCAGCTCGGGTGTTGCCTTTTTCTTTGAAACGCCTGACATTTTCCAGGGCAGGACAATGAGAGGGGAAAGGATCTGCCTCAATTGGCCGGTTCTCTTTCCCACACAAAGAGAAGCAGGGCAGGGCAGCGACGAGGAAATGGCTCTCTGTTAGAGAACGATTGATGTAGCAAGCAATCAGCCATACAGAAACTTTCCAATACAGCCTGATATGTTGGAACAGTATTGATCCCAAAGTGGCCTGGAGCAATTATTTGCAAGTTGTAGTTTTGTCCACTGAACATGACATCAATAAAATCTGTGTAGCATAATTAACCCGCAGAAAATAGAAGACATCACTCAGAATTTTGGTTACATTTAGGAGTGTTTTTTCTGCTCATCTTGTTATTCAGCCTCTTCTTGCGTCAGACTGGAGGGGGAAGCACAAGAGGGATGTTGCTGCAATACGACACTCCTGCTTCCATTTAACAGCCCCCGAGATTGCATTTGTGTCGTTGTTGCTCTGTGTGCTCTTTTGGAAAGACAAGTGTCAGTATGTGGCCATTGATCCGAACATGAGCTCACACTTTAACACAATTACACTCTACAGAGAGCTGCTAAGCTGTGAAAATGGCTCTTCGGGGCTGCTGCTTGTACTCGGCCAAAACACTGAAACCTCCTGCCTGATTTCATTAGATTACTGCTGTCATCTGTTTGAAATGCACCTTCCTGTGGAGCAACGCTGACATGATGAAACCTGTCAATACTTGTAATGAGCTGCGTAATCCAACAGAGGGCAGTATAAGCATGTAACATGGCCCGACATGGTTTAAATTCAGGTTTGCTGTGTCATTAAGTTTTAGTGAAATATTTCATAGCAGGATTAATCGGTTAATTCAGTGTTTTGGTAATTACCTCAGTTCCTTCTGACGTGCCGTATGGATCAAAGTCTTTTATTTTGAAGCCACATGTGAGGAATTAATTATCCTTTCCATGTTGCGCTACTGTATCTTGCAATTATGATGTGCCTAATTCTCTTTAATGGTCCATTTAAGTGGGTCCCATTCACTTGATCATAGTAATCACAGGGTGTTTTCCACTGTTCAGTAAACTTGCAGCAGGATGACGTGGAACTGCAGACCTCGATGGAACTGGGTGTTTGGTCAGGTTTGGATCTAATCAGAGAAAAGTCAAAGAATTATCAGCTCATGTAGGCATTTTATGGGGATTTGTCAGTGAAATGTATCAGTTTAAGCGCATTGTAAATCAAAAATACTAAATATTCCTCAGTTCCAGCTTCTCCAATGGGAGGATTTTCTGTTTCTCCCAGTTTTAAGTGATAATAAATTAATCTTTTTTTTTTTTTGGACTGGTTGTCAGACAAAAAGGTAATTATAACAGGCACATTTCATTATTTTTCTATGATTTATAGAATAAACATCCAATTAATCAATAGAGAAGCTGCTAAGCAGGTCAATTTATAACGCACAGAGTCATTATGTGCAGCCCTAGTTTGAAGACTAACACTGAAATAGTGGATATTTTGTGCAGAATTTACATCGTCTGACACAAAATAAATAACCACTCACCGAAAGACGGATTGATGAAACTCATTTAAATGGCAGTAACTGTGCAAGAAAGGATGACTCACCTCATTTGTTCAATTGCCATCATCTATTACCATCCGCTAAATGGCCTGGGCAAATTGTTATATGTATATTAGACCTTAAGGACAGCAATTTGTTTGATTAAAATATAATGTGAAATGCTAATTAATGTGTAGTTCAGACGTACACCGATCAGGCATAACATTATGACCACCTGCCTAATATTGGACGTTGGCAGTGGATCCTTTGGGTACTCTGGCTTGTGCAGTGGGGCCTCTGTCAAACTTGTTCCACTGCATTCTGTTGATGCTTGATCAGAATGGGGTCTAGGAAGTTTGGAGGTCAAATCAACATCTTGGGCCATTGTCATGTTCCTCAAGATGTTCCTGATTGGTTGATGTTGTTGCCATGTGGTGGGGTGCATTATCCTGCAGGGATAGGCCAGTGACATTTGGGATTTCCATTTGAATGAGGGAGTGTGCTTGTTCTGGGACAGTGTTTATTTGGGTGTGTCTCATCAACACGGATGTCAAAATCCAAGGTTTTCCAGCAGAACACCACATAGTACCAATATGATCAATGTTATTCACTTCACCTGTCAGTGGTCATGTTGTGGCTGATCGGTGTATGTACCTGTGGTCAAAGAGAAACCTGTATCATATGACAGGCAGATTTGTGTTCAAAGTTAAAAGTTGAGGCAGTATATTGGTAAAGCAAACTACAGGTATCAGTCTAATCCTGTATGATAATACAAACACACAGAAGGTTGCCGGGGATTAGAGCTAATAAGCCTCGTCTTGAGTCAGCACGCTGAGTTTGTTGGTTTGGCTGAGGATTCAAATGAACTGTGGACTTTGAGGTGCAGCACTCACACCCTCTAGTTAAAGCCACCAGAACTAAGATGCTCTAACGACTCCGACCTCTTGCCTTTTCTCTTTCTCCAGAATTACTTTCTGGCCAAATGAAGCCTCGTTAACTCTTGAGCAAATATCAATAAAAACACGATGCAGATATTTATTCCTCTGCGGACAAATCAGATTTCAGGTAATACACGGCTGATTTATCAACACAGGGAGCTTCTGTCTCTACAGGTGACCTTGGGAAAGTAATTAATCGGCTTTGCATATTTGCAGCTTTTTTGTCGAGTAATCCCAGAGGTGGAGGCGCACAAACAACTGTAGCATAAAGGCTCTTTCACCCTTCGTAACGCAGAGTGGAAACGCGATATTCTCTGAAAAGGTAAACACCAGCCATTGATTCTCTGCTTGATATCAGAGATCTGTGATGCTAAATGCATTTAGATGAAACACAAGTATTTACTTTTCAGATGTATCCGCTTTCCACCGATGAGCCAATGCTGAAATTTCTTCCTAGTTTATTACGTTTCAGCTGATATGATCGTGAATCACCAAATATCATATTCTTTTTCAAGGCCTGTGTTTTGCTCTGAGCAAACACATAAACTGGGGTTTATCTCTGTTAACAGGTATCAGATACTACTTCTGCATGAGGAATCAGTGCAAATAAAGCCTGTCATTTCAGTGCATTAATTTCAGTGTAAAAGCAGATTCAGATTTTACTACAGTGCAGCTTATCTACAAAACCGCTTGTAGAAGTGTGAGATTTGGAGTTTCAAACTAATCAGAGTAGCTTACGAAGCTTTATGTGCATCTGCAATAACTTGAAGCAACAGAAAAGTGATTTGACATGCACCATAGAATATAAGAAAGCAATATAAAGTGGTGTAACTATTCTCTTCACAATCAATGTCTAAAAGGCATCCTTGTCTAATATTGTGGCTGTTAGGGATCAATAAATTACTGCTGCTACTGTTTTTGCATCTGTATTGAAGGATAAAACTGTTGTTAGTTTAAAATATATATATATATATTTTGGATA
>OMNN01099911.1:1170-16795 GCA_900302755.1 Chromis chromis | reverse complement strand
CTCTGTCTCCATCGGCTCCTCGCCCAGCTGCCCCACCGCTCGCCGCCACGCCGCCGTCCTTCTCCCGGGCCTTCAGCCTCTCTTTCTTCTCCTCTTCCCGTTTCCGGTCCTCCTCCTCTTGCTGCTCTTTGCGCCTTCGCTCGCGCTCCTTTTGCCGCTCGGTGCGATCTAAAAGCCTCTGCGCCGCCTGGTGGACACAAAGCACAGTTCAGATGCACGGTACACGTGAAATGTGAAAGCTACTCGATGCAACAAACTATAAAAGTGTGTGTGAGACCAACCTGCTCCTCGGTGAGGGGAAGCCAGTATATACACGGAGCTGCTTTGGTTTTGAGGAACAAGTCGTCTAGCAATTTGGCTGGAGGTTCATCTCCCTTCTCTGTCGGTGAGGAAACAGAAATGGGTGAATTTTCTCAAATGCAACTCAACTAAACCACACAAGTAGACCAACACCTGTAATACTGATGGCAATCTTCCCTTTGTCAGAGTCTATTCAGGCTTTTATTCTTCTGTATAAAACTCCTTTCTTCTATTCAACCACAGCGAGGTGCCTTACCCTTCTTATCAGTCTTCCTCTCCTTGCTCTTGGCTCTCTCTCTCCTCTTCCTCTCTCTGTCTCTGGATCTAGACCGTCGCTCTTCCTCTCCCGGTCTTGCGAACTCCCGGACCTTGTCCCGGTCCCACTCCCGCTCGCCTCGCGCCCTTTCCCGGCGCTGCATCTCTCTCTCTCGCTCCGCCCACAGATCCCGCACTCCCCGTTCCCGTTCCCGGTCTCGTTCGCGCTCCCTGTCTCTTTCGCGGTCTCTGTCCCTGTCTCGCTCGGGCATCAGAGGGGGCAGCCGGGGCTGAGGACCGACTGGCTGGATGACGAGATCCTCCTCCATGTCTGGCTTCAGGACACCTTTGTGAAAGTCCAGCTGTGGGGAAAAGTAAAAAATATGTATAAAGAATATGAAACATACACCTGACGCAAAAGGAGCAGTTCGAATAAAACATTTAGGCTCGGAACCACAACAGAAAAGTAAATCTGCTCAGACAGGGTGGATAACTTGACAGTGGATACAACTTCCGAGGGCAGGTAGTACAGTATGTGGATGCTCATCAGAAATGGCTCCAAAAATAAACTTGTTAATATTTAATTCCTTTTGCCTTTTACTTTTCATAGCACTAGTTGCCTCCAGCATTCTTGGGTGTGGAGGAGTGATTCTCAGCAGCTTCTGCAATACTATTAGTTCACAATTTCTAAAAGCTGAAAGGTCTCATTTCTATAGCCACACTTGTCAGGTATATTAAGTTAACATCTGTTTTCTGTCTAGATATTATTGTTTTTACTTCCTGAGAGGATTGATGTAGATTAAACAAGTGATATTAGTTGGAATATTTATAATCTTGTGGTTCCAATGTGCTCTATTGTAATTCATATCACATCAAGTGTGTGTGTTGACAGCAATGCAATCTGTTTATTTTAGGATTTTTGTCCTTTTATTACCTCATCCTGCTCACAGAAGTCCACGTTAAGCACCTTGGGATTGCTCGGAGGCCATTTGACCCCATGGAGAGCAGTTCTGGTGGCGACTGCTTCCTCTGACGTAGCGTACTATGAGAACAGGATGAAAGAAAAGTAGTCATTTCTACGTGTAATCACATCTCAACCAACACGCTGCAAAAATAGACAGGAACAGATGGAGCTAGATGGATGAGAACACAGAAGTGACAACTATTATGGAAATTATTCTATTAATGCCTAAGCTCAAATATGCCTTCCTGGAAAAAAAAGCAGATATTTCAGTTGCTCCTAATATGCATTTCCAAAAACATAGTGATGCAATGGGTTGTGTATGTTGGGAGCTCCAGTTTGCCAGCAAGACCGATGTCTAAGAGCAGATGGCTAACATCATGCATCTGCTCCATATAACATTTAAAACAGTGATTGTGTTGGTACTCACTGTGACGTAGCAGTGAGACTTGATCTTGTCGATCCAGAATCCCTCTTCCACCACGCTGCCTGTCCGGTTCAGTAACTCTTTGAGCTGGCCCAGAGTGAAGGGTCGTACCTAAGAGAAAAAAGAAATAGGACAACTGTCACCAACTCGAATCAGAGGGGATGACACTCTAAAAACTGAGGGGAAAGCAAATCAGAAGAGCAGAGAAATGTTGACATTCATCAGAAGTAGCAGAATTCTGATGAAAAAAAGTTGTGTCTTTTTCAATGTGCTGAAGAAAAGTTGATCATTTTGGTAAGACCAGGCAGAAACAAGGACAAAATGGCAGAAAGGCTCGACCTCTGGTGGTGTGGCTTTAAGGATGTCAGTCGATACAACATAAGTAAGTACATTTTATTTATTTACTTACTTATGTTGTACCGACTGACATCCATAAAGCCACACCACCAGAGGTTGAGCATACTGGTTCATAGCAAAATATCTAGACAACTAATCATTTCCATGAAATCTTGTGCAGACATTTGTGTTACTCAGAGGAAGAGACCTAGTGATTTTGTTTATCTAGCAGCACCGGCAGGTAATATTTCCCACTTCTCCAACGCTTCATTACAATGACAGAGTTTCTATATTAATGCCATTAATGCTACAGTACATTAAACAAAACCAAATACTTTAAATTTAAATAAAAACATGTTGGGGCGCCCCAATAGCCTAACGGTTATGTCGCGTGACCCAAGTGCTAAGGCATAGCGGCTGTCCCGGGCGTTTGCCGCATGTCCTTCCCCACTCTCTCCCGTTTCTGACTCTATCCACTGTCCTATCTAATAGAGCAGGGGTAGGCAACCCTAGTCCTCGAGTGCCACTGTCCTGCATGTTTTAGATGTTTCCCTCTTCCAACACACCTGATTCAAACGACCACCTCATCATCAAGCTCTGCAGAAGCCTGATAACGATCCTGATCATTTGAATCAAGTGTGTTGGAAGAGGGACACATCTAAAACATGCTGGACCCTCGAGGACCAGGGTTGCCTACCCCTGATCTAGAACATGCAGGATTGTGGCCCTCGAGGAATGCAGTTTGAGACCCCTGCTTTATACTCTCTCACCTGCCCTGGTTGAAAAGGCCGGTCAATTCAATTCAATTCAAAAAAACTTTATTTGTCCCCAGGGGGCAATTCAATCTTTACAAACATCAACATAGATATTATCATCAACTTATTGCGTTTGTTTAACTGCTATGTAATGGATGCAAGCGTAGTTGTTTTACAGTGACACAATGGCGTGGATCCAACTTGGCTCCTTGCCAGTGGAAAAGCAAACCAGTTCTTAGGAGGAACCAGATTTGAACCAACTAATCACTGAACTAGCACCTGGTTCTTCTTGGTGGAAAAGGGGTAGTGGCAAAAGTCTCGTGTCACAACTAGATTTTTTAGAGCCTGAAAATGGAGCCAAGAGGCCGTGCAGAAAGTCTAGTTTCCTCTCAGACCACTTGAATTAGGTTAGTAAGGAATTTTTGCCGACGACACCAAAAAATACTGCCTGCTCCAAGTTTAAACTGGATACAACACATAAAATATATGTGGATATATGTGGTATCATTTTCATTTTAAGGTTTCCAAACATTCAATGTTTGTTTGATGAGGCATTGGGAAGCTGTTAGAATTTAAGACTCTTCCTAAAACCTCAAAAACAATCCACAATCTTTCAAACAATCTTTCACAGCAAAGCTGATAACTTTCCAACTAAAACAAAGACGGTTAAACCTCTAAACAGATTCATCAACTGCACAACCCAACCTCACTTTGGGTGTGTGATGGTTGTAGATCAACATATAAACATGTGACCCACCCCTAACTGGCAGCTTCTCCGATATCATCACCTGTGTTGTGACTGTTTGTCTAAATGTCAATCTACATCAATCTTAAGCTCTGGATTTACTGTATCAACAAAACATGATCAACCATGAGCCTCTTATTGAAGCTTTGGCCTCTGAATTGATCATTTAATGTTTTGTAAATATAACATCACCTAGGGTTTCAGTAGATATTTTTAGTGCCTTATGGTCTCTGGCCTAGATATCGTTTCAGATGTTTTTTGCACACTGAACATAGAATATAGGAAATATGTACAACACAGTGCATTATCATACCCCAGACTATACTTTTAACAGACCTGTTAAGATCAGACATGTGGCTTTTTTCACCTTTCCGTTTATAATCACACTTTTTATGGCTATATTTGCTATAATTGTTCATTTCAATATCCACAATAAAGCCCCCCAAGGAAGGCAGACGTTCTTTAAATAGAAAATGAATAATAATGAATTAATATAGTGTGTATATTTTACTACTTAAAGTGGAATGCCCCTTTTTTCTGTGCCTCCAGTGTCATTTCCTCGTTGTTGATACAGGATCAATAGAAACCTGCATCTCAGCAGGCAACAATAATCAGTCAGGAGGTCTGTGTACAGTGAACGAATGCATTTCTGCTATGGGAGTATTACAACAGCGCCCCCCAGTGGTCCAAAACAACTACTGTGTATACAGATCTGCTTCTTTTACTATTATTATTTTTAATAGTACATGTTTGTTCAGAATTGTTTTCTTTCTTGTAAATTGTCTCACTGTTAATGCACTAAAAATACAGGTTTATTTCATTCTATGGTACGATAATACATCTTATTGTTGTTGTTTTTTACGCTTGCAATTGAATGTCTTTTTGGACCTTGTTTGCGCGAGTGCACAGGACTAGAAACTTGAACTGGGTCAAGGACTACAAGAGAGGGAGAAGCAGCAGACCTGTTCTTTTTCGAGTGTTCGTCCTTCCCCTTCTTCACTCCAAAAATCCTTGTGATCAGAGTGCTGAAGAGAAGAGTGGAGGAGTTCCTCACCTGGAAAACAAAAAACAAAGAGAAGCAAAGAGGATAGAGGGCAAAGAGCAAATACCAACATCACAGGATGAGGAATTAGAAAGCACTGACTTTGTTCAGCGTGACACAGTTTTGCAGCAACATTTTGCCTCAAATGCCAGTTTGGTCTTTTACGTTCTGTAATAAATGCTCACTTTATAGATGTTGTAATGTTGTTTTTTTTTAAACTGAGGTAGAAAATATGAGACTCACGGCCCACACAGGAGAGGTGAAGCCCAGAACAGCAGCCTGCATTCCTTCTGACACAAAGGGAATAATGTTTTCACCCAGACGAGTGTCCCTGTACAGAGCCCTGAGGATGTTCAGAGCATGGACCTGTGGTGAAGGCAAGAGATAACATTTTCAAATCACAGAAAAGGCAATCAAATATTTGCTCTCTTGCAAAACAGGATGAATTTCAAGAGTCATAAAGAATATTAGAAGAAAGAAATTAGTCACACCAGCGTCTCTAGTGATCTGACTAGATAAGATGTATGATTCATGCAAGAAGCTACAAGGTGGTCAAACCTGAGGCACAGTGGAGCTGTCGGTGTTCCTGTCAGCAGAGGGCATGGCCAGGGCAATCAGCTCTCTCATGGTCATCTTCAGCAGGCTGCAGCTGGACGACTTGGGCTCAGAGGAGAGCAGAGCCTGAGGGAGCGAAAAAGTAAATTACACAACTCTTTTTTACACCTGTAGAAGTACACAACAACACCTGTAAACAGGTTCTGTTCCCCTTTAATGTTGACCCTTTTTCTTTAGAAATCACTTGGGTTGTTTTGTAGTTTCACCTTTAAAGCAACAGAACAGGAAGGTTTTGAATTTGTTGCACTAATAACACAAAACTCATCATCATCATCAGTATCTATCTGCAGCAACTATGTTTTAGGTTCCTCAAAGTAGCCATTGTTTGTTTTGATGACAGCTGTGCACTCAATTGGCTAATTCTCAACAAGGTTCATGATGAGGCCATCACCTGAAACTATTTTTAGTTAACAGGTATCGAAAGTAACTTGATGGAATGTCTTGTCGTCTTAGGGGTTTTTAGGCCCCGTCCACACGAAGACGAACCCAGGCCTAAAAATTCATCAAACCTGTGTCTCATCCACCACGAAGCCGGTGTTTTGGGGTCTGAAAAAACAATAATTTCTGAAACCAGGTCCCAGAGTGGAAAGATTTGAAAACGCGGCTTTGGTGGCTCCGTGTTGACGCTCTATCCGATTCGTTTCTGAAACACTTGCGTCATAGCTCCACCTCTCGATAAATGCGCATGCGCCAAACTCAGAAAAGGACTACAACTATGGCGCCATACAGTGTTGGTGTGTACTGCTGAAGTTAGTCACCCTTTTATCACTATTACAGCAAAATATACTTCTTCTGCATTATCATCGTGTTCACCAAACTAATATGGCACAATACGCCACTTCATGTTCTATGTTTACATCATATACAGATTTCTGTGCATGCCTAAAGTCCCGCCGCCAGTTTCTGCGTGTTTCCGTTACGCTGTCACAGCGCCACCAACAGGCCTGGCATGTGTTTTACATCGTTTTCAGGCGCATCAAGTGAATTCTTGTGGATGGACACATTTACTGAAACAGCTCCATCTTTATGAAGAACGTTTTTGAAACTATAAGCGTTTTGGCTTCGTGTGGACGAGGACTAAGACTTAGTTGTGTTGTGTCGATTAAGTGTTGACAAATATTCCTATTTAACTGCTATAGCAATCCATATCACGGCAAGAACCGTTCAACTAAGTAAAGAGAAAAAACAATCCATTATTACTGTAAGGCATAAAGGTCAGTCTTAAGAACAATCAAACTCTGTGATGAAACTGGTTCTTGAAGACAATCTGTGGAAAGAAGACCAAATGTTCCCTCAGCTGCAGAGGAGCTTCATTAGAGTTACCAGCCCCTCAGATTACCAATGCCTCCCAGAGTTCAAGTAGCAGATCAGCTATTCAGAGGGGACTGCTCTGGTGACACTGTTGGTGATTTATTCAGACCTCAAGGCAACACTTAAGCAGAATGGCTGGCACAACATTCTGCAGCAACACGCCATCCCATCTGGTTTGAGCTTTTTGGGACCATTTTTCAACAGGACAATGAGCTAAAGCGCACCTCCAGGCTCTTTACGGGCTGTCTGACCAGGAAGAAGAGTAATGGAGTGTCGCATCAGATGACCTGACCTCCACATCCACCCAACCTTAACTGAATTGAGATGGTTTGTGATGAGCTGGGCCACAGAGGGAAGGAAAGGCTGCTAAACAAGTGCTCGGCATTTGTGGGAACTTCTTTTGAGACTGTCAGCGAAGCTCCAGGTGACGACCTCATGAAGCTGGCTGATGGAATGAGGAGTTAGCAAAGCTTTCATTGAAGCAAAAGATAGCTAGAGTCGTAAATATGAAACATATCTCGCTTTGTTAAAACGTATTTCCTTGTTTCCGGTTTGCAATGACTTCAGTGTCGTCACACAGTGGAGTAAACAGTAAAAGTAAAGAAAAACCCTTGAATAAATGTAGGTGTAGCCAAACTTTTTACTGGTACTGTGCCTTATGTTTTATAAGGAAACTAATAAAAAAAATAAAAAAAAATAAAAATAATAATCTAACCTTTATTAATCCCCTTGGGGAAATTCCTTCTCTGCATTTGACCCATCCTATTCAAAGTTAACCTTAACTATACATACTAGGAGCAGTGGGCTGCCGTGGTGCAGCGCCTGGGGAGCAGTCAGGGGTTAAGGGCCTTGCTCAAGGGCCCACGTAGACCTAGAACCACCTGGAGAAGAACCACAGAACAAGAGATGAAGGTGCAGGGGCTGTCCTGGCAACAACTGGCTCGGAGGGCACAAGACCGCAGAGGATGGAGGAGTTTCATCAATGGCCTATGTTCCCTGGGAACTTAAAGGCCTAAGTAAGTAAGTTAAGGGCCCACAGTGGTGGTGACTGGGACAAGCGGTCGCTCTCACTTTCCCACCTCTACCTCTTGCCAGTCCAGGGGCTTGAACCGGCAACTCACCGCTTACAAGTTCGCTTCACAAACCACTAGGCCACCACTGCCCAAACTACTGTGAGTTCAGTAAATTGACTAGCATTTATATCTATATATATATCTATATATATCTATTATCTATTTACACTAAATAAGTTGATTCTGACTTGTTACAGTGGGGTTTTGTTCACACAAAAAGGCAGAGCTATGATATTACATAAGTGTGTGTGTACTGCAAGGTTGACTGAATGACATCATTTGTGAGCGCCAGGAGTGGGAGTTGGAGATGTGGGAGTGAGGAGGTGACAGCAGTTGGATGCTGCATGAGAAAGAAGCACTGGGAGCTGATGGGAGGCAGCTGTGTCGGCCCTGGGCTATGGTTAAGAGCTAGGCCTTGGAGGAAGGGATGGATAGATGGAAGATAGAGGTAGGGAAGAGAGGAGGAGGCACAGTCTGGCTCTTATGAACTCTTGGAGGAAGGTAAGAGGAAGAGGAGGCCTAGCCTGGTTCCTGTGAACCAGTCCAGACCAGCATGAGATGAGTGCAGGAGCCAGCATTCCCGGATCTGACTTGGTCTCTCTGTGTGAAGGAATGCAGCCCGAAGCTCTGCCAAGGTGTCGACTTCTGCGTCTCCCCAGACTTCCTCTGCTTCTTTCACTACTATCTTATCTTCTCTGTCTCTCCATCTCCTTTCATCCTCCACTTTAGTCACCTATCTTTGTTTTTATCATGGTTTGTTCCGTCTTGCTACTTGTCGTCTCGTCTCTCACTTTACTATATAACAGGGATGTTCACAGCATTTTAACATGAAGATAATTCCCATAAAGTCCTATAAGAATCCTGGATCAGGACACCAAAGCCTTGAGAGCCAGTTTCACAACATCAAAGTTGGGAATTTTGAAACCAAAATGAAGAATGAAATCTGGTTAAATTCAGCTATCCTTTTTTTAGACAGCACACATGCCTGGCATACAAACACCTAAAAACAGAAGAGAGTCTGTGATGTCAGCGGGAAGCTTTGCACCCAAAACCACAAAAAAGAGCAGCAAAATGACTGCGATGATAAAACATGTGTCTAGCTTCAATATCAGTAATGAGAGGAAGAGGAGGGGAGAGCTGTGGCTGAATAACAGACTGAAGCAGTCATGTCAGAAATTTCAACACATTGTTGGAAGTGTGTGGGACTAGTGACTATTAAGAAGGGCAACCAGAGGACAGAGTGTGTGTGTTTGTGTGTGTGTATGTATTATGTCAGTGTATGAGAGTTATGTATGTGTGTGAATGCGAAAAAAAAGACAGATGGATTAAGAAACTCAATGTTCTTCCAGCATGAGTGCTCCACTGGCATGCCAAGAACTGCTGATTGCACTACTTTAGGGAGTAAACAGGAACACAAAAACACACACACACGCAGGGTATCTATCACAAAACCTCTGAGTACTTCCCAACACCATTCACTAACCATAACCCTCAATGTCCATACAAAACATTCCATATCATGACCCTAATTTTGACCAAATCGTAAAATGACCCCATGTCATAGTTGTGAATTTGTGCTTTGCCAAATGGTCCTCATTTTTTCTCTTCAGGGTTTCTGCTCCAATTTCATTTACAATAAATCTGCTAATCACAGTTACATTACCTTAACTGAAAATCTTGTGTCAGGTATAATAGGGCAAACATCTACAGCTTCAAATGAAGCAAAAAAACTGGTTAAAAACAACAAACAAAGGGTCACTGGGTCCAGAGAGGGTTATATTCACGAAAGATTGGTGAACCAATGTGACCAGCACTCCACCGCACACGCTGAAGAAACTAAATCAGATTAAAGTGCTGTTTACTGACAAGAGTCTGCATCCTCTGGTTTCTGAAGAGTTTTAAATTTAAACAATAGGCTCTTGCAAAGACCTGAAATCAACAGCGTGACTCCAGCATCAATACTCAAACATTACAAGTACCCCCTGGACACGTTTTAGCCCATTTGTTATGTTTATCCTTGGAAGCAGTGCTTACACACCTGGATGTAGAAAGGTATTCCAGCGCTGCGTCGTGTGGCACACAGTTTAGATGACGGGTCACTGGATTTGACCTCTGCCAGAACCTCAGAGAGCCAGCGGGCAGGAAGCTGCTGCAGGGCCTGACTGCCACTCCTTAAACACACACAAACATACACACACCACCGTGATCATAAATAACAGGGGTAAATAAATCTTTTGAGTTTCCTGTTTTGAATGAGTAATTATAGAATCATAAATTTGAAAACCAATCCCACAGGTACATCAAAGAGACTTTAAAAATAAAAGGTTATAAGGGATGAATCACAATAAAATCACGTGTGTTGACTCATCAACGCTTATTATAGGCTTTAGTTGGCAGCTAAAAAAAAGTATTATTTTGCGCACCAGAATACAAAATATACAGTAGGACACTCATTAGCTGCTGCATGTATGCTTTCAAGATGTTGCGAGACTTATATCTCACACAATCAAACCAGTCTGTTCCTCCCAACACAAAACAGTTCGCTCACACATCAAACCTCGATTACATAGTGGCTGCAAATAACTTTTAATATTTTTTTAAATCCACTTTGACAAGCAGATGGATCTCACAGTAGGTTTCCATAAAACTGTTCCACAAAATGACAGTTCAAAGGTGTCTGAAGAATTATGAACCATAACTCAGTGCACTTGGTTAGCTTTTAAGTGCTCTGAACCAGTGATTCAAAAGATAAAAGATGAAAAAATCATCATCAATCACCTCGTCCACTCTACAGGTGTGTGTGTGTGCAGGTCTTATCTCGTCACATCTAGTAACATACAGTAACCAGAGATGTATCATATTACATTCCTCAGGTTCAGAACTGTATCAAATGTTGATCCGTGGCTTAGCATGTACCTTTATAGGGTGGGTTGATGTCACAAAGGAAGTTCATGCTCAAAGTCTTTGACACATTTACACTGCTCTCTGTAGCATCTGGTGCTGCACGTTTTAAAACAAACGCTAAGAATATGATCTGAAGCAGCTCGGGCAGACACACACCCACAAGAAAACCGCTCTCTCCTTCTTCTGTAAGAAGCAGCTGTTTAACAAGAGCCAGTGGAGTGGAGAGGACGAATTAAAACAATCCAATGTGGCAGAAAGAGCGAGGGCGTAGTGCTTCTGCACAATACAGTGTACTTCATCACACACACTTGACACACCAAGGACACACACATCTCCACATGCAGTGAAGTATACACTGTAATCTAGTATTTTCAATCAGCGGGATGTATATCCAATCTGTGATGTCCTGGTGGTATGTGGAAAGGTTATGGAAAAGTTCAACTAAATAAAAACAATGTGAATTATAACTTGACTTTTTTTAATATCTATAAAAAAAAATCAAATAAGTCAAAACACCAGAACACCACCTGTTGCAATTAAGACAATTGCTAACTGAACTAACTTGAACAGTAATACAAAGAGTGCAGCGCTCCACCAAGGCCAACAGTTTACTCTTCACTGATATGCAACTCAAACCAGATCCACCCAGAATTGAATGGGTTCTTCTGCTTGTGCTCCATATCTCCACCATGTTTCACGAAAATCATCTTGGTAGGTGTTTGTGTAGTCCTGCTGACAGATCGACAAACAAACAGTAATGGTAGCAGAACCTCCTTGGCGGGGTAATGACCTGATAAATGGTTAAATACTGTAGCTAACTGAAGCAACTGACAAATGGTTGATACTACCAGCAATGGATATGTGTTATAAGATATGTAAATCTTTAAAATATTTAGCTTAATTAAATAGTTGGAAGCATTTAGCTAAAATAATGGTCAAATGGCTGATACAAACAATTAATGAATAAATGGTTAAATTTGTAAAAAGCAATTGATAACTTAAGATAGTTAGCTAAAAGTAATGGATAATGGTTAAAACAGCTAAAAGTAATGAGTAAATGATTCCAACATTTAGCTATAATATTGGGCTACAAGGTTAGAACAGATAATGCATGGTCCAAATAGCAATGAATACATGTCAACCTAGTTAGCTATTGAGTAAAGGATAATATGGTTAGCTAAAAAACTAAATAAAGTAACTGGTTGAAACAGAGCTAAATGTTAGTCAAAAACGAGTGAATGAAAAGCTAAAATAGTAAAAAGTGAGAAATAAATTACAATATAGAGACGTAAACGTAATTAACAGATGTTAAAATTGTTACATAAACGTAATGGATAATGGATGAAATAGCTAAAAGGAATTGGTAACTGAAGACAGTTAGCTAAAATAGTTGTGATAAAAAAAATGGACTAAAAGCAAGTTTGAAATAGAATGAATACTTGTTAAAATAGATAGCTAAAAGCAGTGGGTAAAGGGCCGATATGGTTAGCTAAAAGTAATAAATGAAGTAAGTGGTTGAAACACTCAGCTAGCGTAATGGGTAAATTATTACAATGTTAGCAAAAACTAGTGTATAAAAGCTTGAAATAGTAAAAAGTGAGGAATAAATCACAAAACGCATTACTAAAACTAATGTATAAATGTAAAATAATATAGTTAGCTAAAATAATGGACAAATGGTTAATAGCTACTAATGATAAAATGTAAGTGATAAATGCTAAAATTGTTAGCTAAAGGTAATGGGTAAATGGTTAAAATAGTTAGCTACAATAAAGGATAAAAGGTTGAAAAAGAGAACTAAAAGTGATGGAGGTGTGAAATAGTAACAAGTAATTAATGAAAGCATGATGAGTAAAGAGATATTATAGTTTCACAAAATAATTAATAAAGTAGAAGCAGAATGGTACAAGTAATATATCTAGTTGATATAGTAAAAAGCAATCAATAAATCTTAAAATAAATAGTTGTAAAGTCTGAAAAAGTGGTAGTTAAAAGTAAAATAAAACTATTTAAATCCCAAGAACTAATGGATAAAGATCCAAATCCTGCCACACAAAATGGTAGCAATATGAATGTAAAGTTAACCAAATTGTTCTAATCAGTGCAACTGCATATAAAAGTAGTGAAAATATCTACTTTAATGCCATTAATAGTGAAATAATATGCAGTTTGTGCAGTATGATGGGGGGTGTTGATGAAGGGGTTACTGAGTTCATTCAACAGGACCGTGGGGGCATGTCAGACAAAAAATATTGGCAACCACTGCTATAAACATTTGCAAATATAGATATGCATGCCTTGCCAGGGAATTCAGTCAAAGAGATACAAAAAAAGAGGGAAAGTGAAGACAAATGGAAAGAGTGAAAGAAACTTGGGAAGAATGAAGAGAGAGACAAAGAGACACAGTGAGAGAGTGCAAACACAGTGGAACACACCAAAGCCAGATCCTGAGGCAGAGCATCAAAAGGCTGTGGTTAAGCACCCCGCAATCAACACCCCATAACCCAGCACACGGCCTGCATACCATCCACACACTGCTCTTCCCCTCCTCAAAACACACACTCGCATCCCCACACGCCCGGAGCAGAACACACACACTCCCAGTACTCCTACACTCAACCACGAGAATGTCGCCCTCGTTATACAACACACAGAGAGGCTGGTTTCTGCACAAGAACAAAACAAGTGAGTTTTGTTTTAACTGCTCAGCACTGGGTGGTTCAAAGTCAACACTGCTGCGACGGTTTTGTGGTTCGTCACCTGCCGCAGGGCTAAAGACATTTTCCACAACCCGCCATTGAGGAAAACAGGGAGGTACAAGAAAGTGAGAAATTCTTTCATGTCGTGCAGAATTAAAAGATTGTTTTCCTTTCTTCCCTCCAGGAGGATAATGGAGGGATTATTTCTATGAATAGCAGAAGTGATGAGGAGGATGGAGTCATATGACACTCAAGCCAAGTTTAATAGTGTCCCTAGCAGCACACTCCCACAGAGGCCCAATCAGTCTGGCACTGTGCAACTCAAGTGTATTAGTAGATTTGAATTATAAAATATACAAACTCGGGGATATGCTGTGGCACCAACTTTCTAATTCTGGTGTTGATTTTGTCTGTAATGTGATCAAAGTGACAACATTCAAATGGACTTTTGAATCAAAGATCATCTGGGGAAAAAAACGGCTAAATTAGACAAGATGTAAAATCAGCAAATGAAAAACAACACTTTTGATAATAATGTAAAGCAGCAACACAATTAGGCTGATAACCTCAAATTAACTGATCCTGTAGCCCTTATAATATAGTGCCAGGCAATTACAGGAATAGTTCAACACTTTGAGAAATACACTCAATTGCCTTCTTGAGGAGATTAATGAGAATTAAGCTAGCCTCACAGGCTGCGGTCTTACAGGAGGCTACATGGGCAGATTGTGTCGCTTTTGGAGGGACCCAGGCTAACTGTTCCCTCCATTTCTAATGTTGATATGCTGAGCTAAGTTAACAGGCTGCTGGCAGGAAACCCACTGAGGATGTTAGCTAACTTATCACCAACAGGTGGCTACTTTAGAGTTATCGTTACTGAAACCTTAGTCAGATTTATCATACAGACAAAAAAAGTGGCAATATGTGCAGAATGTGACCGGAAACACCTTTTTCAAATAGGTTCTGACATGACAAACATCCATCCATCCATTATCTATACTGCTTAATCCTCTGTAGGGTCACAGGGGGCTGGAGCCTATCCCAGACACCCTGGACAGGTCACCAGTCTACCGCAGGGCTACACATAGAGACAGACAACCAAGCACACTCTCATTCAAACCTACGGACAATTTAGAATAGTCAATTCACCTCAGCATGTTTTTGGACTGTGGGAGGAAGCTGGAGAACCCGGTGAAAACCCACACTGCACAGGGAGAACATGCAAACACCACACAGAAAGATCCCGGGATCCGGGACGCAAACCGGGGATCTTCTAGCTGTGAGGCGACGGTGCTAACAACCGAGCCACCGTGCAGCCCCATGGCAAACATTGAACTCTCAAAACTGATTAGCTGTTTCCACTTGTTTTGTTGTCCAGACAGAATGAAAGAGCACTACCAGCTGACATTTAAGAATAATTGCAACTTTCCCTATTGAAAACAACTCCTGAAGACTTCTCTTGATTTCTCTCTCGTAGATGGTCAAAGTTTTGTTTCTTCTTCTTCTTGTTCAAGTAATTTCAGTAGTTGGCATACAAGTAGCTTTGTTTCCAGCTTCTTCTGTTTAACCATGTGTAACAACCACGTTAGCCTAGTATTTGACAAAACTATGCAGCTAGTTCATTTGCTCCAAAGTAGTTAATGGAAACAAGCCTAATTCACTTTTTTCACATTTGCAACATTTAAAAAGTTCACTTCAAAGTTCCCTTCATAATTCTATGGAAACACAACTATTATCACCACCAACATTTGTGCTCAGTAATGTATCTTGCAACCCACACTACAGCTGGAGATACTGCAAAGAAGTGCCTTACAGATGGATAACTTGTAGTTTTCTAGAAATAGTTCTATAATGTAACCAAAATTTACAAATGACATTCCTGATTGTGTCTAAATTGAACAAACAAGACAGCTTTAGTTTGTAGGGTATGCTGTTTCACTTGGGACAGGAGCAGGCCACCTGTCCACCCTGCCCCTAGTCGTCAAGTTAGGCTAGACGAGTCTAACAATATTTTTTTTTTATTTTTTTTTATTTAACCTTTATTTAACCAGGTAATTTAACCCATTGAGATCAAGATCTCTTTCGCAAGGGTGACCTGGCCAAGAGGGCAGCAGCACACGTCATAATAAATAATACATGATAAAGAGACAGTTACAGACAATAAGTTAAAAAACAACAATTGCAATGAACAGATCAGTTTAC
>OMNN01099907.1:1433-18797 GCA_900302755.1 Chromis chromis | reverse complement strand
TGATTTTATTTCCATTTGTAGGGGGCGCTATTGAGCTATTTGGGTGTGGCTATGGACAAAAGTTGTAAAATATCAAATTTTTCACCAGGTCTGATTTTTGTGCAAAATTTGGGGAGTTTTTGAAAATTTTGAAGGGGTCTAAATGGGGTTCAAAGTGGCGTAAGAAAAATAAAGAAACACAGCAGGAACAATAGGGCCTTTCCCTTCAGGAAAGGACAGCGATCTTGCAGATCGCTGTCCTCGCCTTTCGGCTCGGGCCCTAATAAAAAGTGTTGGTAGCTGCTCAGAGCGGCCATACTAGAGGTGTAGTGTAAAGCCTGCCATATTTAAAACCACCACATTGCTAGCAACTCATTTAACCCAGTTCAAAGCAGCTTAGCATTGCGCATAAAGATGCTATCATGGTTATACTGGTCACTTTCTCTGCAAATAAACCACTGGGCTAATTTTACAGAAAGTCGCCGGGGACTTCCCTACTTGGTACAGACATTACAGAAATTACAATACAAAGTTGTTGCTAAATTATTAGGTCACCGGGTGTGTCTGATGGATCCTACAGAGGCCGAAAAGGCTAATTGGAGGAGGCCGTTGCTATAAATGTTTGCACCACCTTTAGGCGGAAAACCACAAATAACTAATAAAAAAAAGAGAGCTAGAGAAAGGAGAACAATGCCCGGCTCCTCTCTCATCTCCACACAGTTCGCCAATCACGGCATGAAGTGGGTGAGAATGTTGTATTGTCGCTTTGAAAAGTTTCAGATAACGGGCGACACAAACATCCCCTCTCTGACCTCGGTAAAGAGTGGAGGGAGAGGGTTTCCAAAGCAGCTGTCCAAAGAGGTGAACAGTAAGAATCCGTAGATTGAGTGAGAGTACGGAAATGAGTGCAACAATCTCACTAGTGTTCAGCTATTAATTCAATCCTGTTGAAGCTGCATATTTCTTATGTGCGAATGTGTGATTTCTTCTGCTGTTATATTCTCACACTAGGAGATAATTGAACCTGAAACAACAAAACCTGAGGCGGACTTTAGACCAGTGGTTCTCAACTGGTGGGTCGGGGCCCAAAAATGGGTCACAAAGCCATTTTTAGAGGGTAGCAGAAGCATGCAAAGAAAAGTAGTGGTATAAAGTCTTTTATTTTAAAGGACGTGTTTCTTCTGACACAGTTTGCTTTCAATAGCAGGATATTTAGTGGTGGTGACACCAGTAGTTGTCCACTAATAACCTCTAGATGTGGCTCTGCCAGCTTAGTGGAGACATTTATGCTAAAACGTGCCAAAAATAAACCAACATGTGCTCAGAATCTGTCAGAATGGGACAGAATATGACCAGAACTTGGTAAAAGTGTCCAAATATACCAAAATGAGCAAAAAATAAGCCTAAATTTTCCCAAGCTGTATCAAAATGTGTTGTATATGTGTGTACACCCAGATAAACCTTAATTTGTTAACAGGAACAGCAAACTTCAAAAATTCTGGTTGCGTCCTGAGGCTGGACCAGTTGAGAACCACTGCTTTAGACCACAGATTGTTATTATTTCTGGTAAAGCTATCTTTGTGAACATTTTCTGTTTGGGAGAAACGTTTTCCGTGACATTTTGACTCGTTGCCTGGCTCGCCGCCTACGTCTCAGATTTGTGTAGCGGTTCAAATCAGTCTGGAGTGGTGCCCTTTAACTGACCTTTTCCTGGGCTGGAAAACAACACAGAACATCATCTTCTTACAGAGCTGCAGGGTTTAAATTACACATTGTGACTTTGTGAGGGGGGTCTCTTGGTGATCCGACACCAAACCTATCTACAATAAGTGCACATCGGTGCACAAAACACCACATGAGAACACACGTGTAGGTCAGAGAGAGTCAGGAACACTGACACAGGAAAACATATATTTAAAATGCCTGATAACAAGACATTAGATATTAATAAGACTGCATTTATTTAATTATCTATTGCAGCATTACAGAGTATGAGTCACTTCAGAGGTGTCTGAAATGGTATTACAAGTATGTTTGGGGTTTATGCACAAACTAACGTGATAATGATGAAGTTTTCGGCGTTCTAGTGTGAATATTAACATTTTTACAGTTTCAATACATTATATTTTTAAACATAATTTATTGTATGTATTGAATTTTTTCATGTCTTTCAGATGCTGTAATTATTTAACCACTATGATAAAGTTCAAACAAAAATGATCAATACTGAAGTCCTGTTGTGTGGACTTTGTAAAAGAAAACAACAGGTGGTCTAACAATTATTTCCACGGCTGATCGGTTCAAGCGGAATAATCTAAAACATCCCTCTATCTAAAAATATATGAGAACAATGACAGGATGAATGAGTGATTAAGTGAAGCGTAAATTCAGTCGGACAGGATTGTTTCTCTACAGTAATAGAACAGAGTACCTCACCAGCTCTTAGATATTGTTGTTTTTACCTTGAAATTTTGACAAAGAACACCCAATCTGGGCCATCTAACCACACCTCTGTTGTTTCAATTGGAGATTTGGTTACATGAGACCAACAGTGTGACATTTCTGGCTGAAAATATCCACAGTTTGAAGTAGAAAGCATTACAGGCTGCTCGAGTTTGTGGCCTTACTGCTTCTATGTCTTCGTTTTTCAGCGTGAGCTCTCGGTCCTTGGCTCGAATCTCGTCTCTCTGCTTGTCCACCACCTCTTTAAGCTTCTTCATCACCTGCCTCTCTCTCTCTGTCATACCTGGAAGCCACACACAGGAGATTTTTTGTATTAGAGATGTTTTCTATTATTTATAGTGTTTAATGAGCAGAGAGAAGTCAGCTGTGCAGAGGGAACCCTGGTTTGTGTGAGAGTGCAGCAGGTGTGCTGGTACACTGAGGCTGGTCTGTCCAGAGCGTCGGGGTGACTGTGGCCTCTGTGTGAAGCCACCAAGAGGACTCTGATGTAGAGACTGGCTCGCCGTCAGACACGGAGAAGGCTTCCTTTGTGTGTGTGTTTGTGTGAGATACTGTGTGCATAACAGAGAGGCAAACACGTGAGATGTACCCAGAGTAAGCGGCAAAGCACAAATTCCTGAAAATCAGCAAAAGACAAAGTAAACTAAACATCTACTACTAATGATGGTATATTACAGGCTATCTGTAGGTTTAGGGGTGTTAAATTGAAGGCTTTATATGACTTCTGCTTATTTTTCTAATGAAAATTTTGAAAATGAGCATAAAAATCTGCTGATAGAAATGCATATATAAGGTTTTTTTAATTTACAGAGAACCAGTTCAGTTCTTAATGATAAATACAAGTCAGGCCAGAGAAATCTGACCAGACTTTTGGCCAGAGAAGATAGATGGATTGAGAGGGGGGTGAAGGAAGCCTCTATGTTAAACTGGAAAAACCTTCATTAAACAGAGGGGGAGGCCTGAGACATCACCTCTCAACTGTTTACAATGCAGTGTTACATTCTCTACCCAGGAAGAACAAAACCCATTCACACCTGGCCACAAAGGGCCCTAACGGATCCCATTGTGAGAGGGAAGGACCTAACGACTCGCATAATGAGGGGAGGGGCGACACACACCCAGCAGACTGAAGCTTCAATAGTGTTAATGGATCCTGAAGAGTATAAAATGTGGAACTCCCAACCAGTCAGTTTAGAACTGATGAAGCCTCTTGGATGAAGGTGGAACGTCTTTAACAAACTCAAACAAGTCCAGATGCTACGATTGAAGCTACAAGGACAATTCTGGCCATTTAGACCAAATATAGGTTTGTTTGGAAACCAAAATATTTGTTCCTGGTGAGAATGAGAAGCCAGGGGTCGACCAATGTAGTTTATTGGGTTTTTGGGGGGAGTTTTTCCCCATTTTTATTGATAGAGAGATAGAGGGTGAAAGGGGGTATAGAGGAGAGTGACATGCAGCAAAGGGTCTTGAGCCGGAATCGAACTCATGACCGCAGCTCCTGTTGAGTCCCATTGTCGAGAAAAGTTGGGACCCTCCAGAATGTGCCGAGTCTCTCCCCAGAGACTCTACACAAAACTCATGCCCTCTTTTCACCTGTATCATCGGGCGGCCTACTCTATACTTTCAGGACATCCACAATTATGGCGTTCAATACCGTTTCTTTTTGGGTCTGATTCTCTGTTTTTGTCTTGTTTTTTTAGTTGTGGAGTTGCTGGTTGGAAATAACACAGCACTCTTTAATTCTAATAGCACTGCCTGTCTGTTCCCTCCCCTGTTCGTCTTGTCTCATCCTGTCTAGCCTTTGTTTCCCCCTCAGATCACTGCGGTGCAGCACTGCCCTCCCTGGCTCATAATAGGGAAATCTAATGAAGAATGTCAGCTTAGCTTCCAGGGAGGGCCGGTGATGGTCACGCACTAAGTATGAAAATATTTGGCTGCAAGACTAAAATATGCATCAATCTTATAAAAAGTTGACACCCCTTTTGTGGTGTTAAACTATGAGAAAAAATGAACTCATGACCGCTGCTGGTGACCTCCACCCACATGGTAACGTCTTAACTCAGCGAGCTAAACGGTGGGCGACCAATGTAGTTTTTCAGGGCCACTACAGATTATTAGTATTCAAGGTGATCAATCATTAAATAATACATTTGCAATAAAAATGAAAATCTTAGTGTAAAATATAGAAAAACAAAAGCTTTAACACAAAACTTTATTGAAATTCTTTTCTTTTTTTTTTATGTTTTACAAAAACCTATGTTTTATGTCATGTTAATTTATTAAGTTAAGTTATTTTACTGGAAATCGATACTAGGAAAAATGCTAGGTGATGTATCAATGAATCTGCCAAATCCTTAATCAGTCGACCCCTACATAAAATATGAGAAGAACCAGATGCCTGCTGAATTTAAACTAAAATCATAACGACACTGGCGTCAAAACCCATCAAAGCAAACAATGTGTGGCCCGGTGGTCTGAAGAAACTCAACTTTTAGTGTGGATATGGACACCTGCTGAGGCTCAAAGGTTCTACTCGGGGAAGCAAATTGTCTGCAGAACTTGCTGAGGAATTGGTGAAAACAGTCTACAGCTGGACTTAAACATGGAACTGGTGTAGCAGTTGAAATGTGTCAGTTACCTACAGGACATTCCCAAACGGATGGTTCGCGAACGAGAACCGAACTGGCCCTCTGTCAGTTGAAAAGCCCCATTAGTCATTTTTTTCCTGCTAAATATCAGGTAGTCCCTTAGTTTTCTCCTATTGCTTAAAGGAGTAGTTTTTAATTTTTTGGGTAAAGCTGAGCATGAAAGGCTCTGCTGGATGCCTAAACACCAGCCAAAAAATGCAAATTGTCATTTTTACCACAAGAATTAACATACTTTGTGAACTTTAAAGGTGCTGGCAGAGAGATCTTAAGTACTTCTGGACAGTGCTAGGTGAGCTTTTCCTCCTTTTTCCAGCCTTTATTCTAAGCTAAGCTAACCAGTTGCTTGTTATAGGTGCATATTTACCATATAAAGTTGATCTTTTTATCTAACTCCCAGCAAGAAAACAAATGACCATACTGTGAATCTATACGCTAAAATATTATTAAAATATACTTCCTTTAAAAAGCACCTAAAGTACCAAAAAGAGCCAAAAACCAGAACCAAAAGTTCTCCAGGTCTCCATCAGGGCCCTGATGCAAAACACACTAAGATCTGACTGATATGTCAGTCACTAATATTTCCTGGTTTCTCCACCACGTTTTCTGTTTTTTAGTCTCTAAGGTAAATGAATGCTGCTTTCTCACCCTCGTGCCTCTGCAGGTCCTCCTCGCTCATCGGGTCTTTGATGGACATGTTGGTGAGGAGCGATTTGTTCTCCTCCTGCAGCTGAGCGATCTGAGTGAGCAGATCCTGAGCTTCTCCCCTCCACACATCCTCCACCAGCTCCAGCTCCTGTACAAAGGGTTATAAAACACACGTATTATAGTTCACATAAAGCAATACCTCATCTTATCATGGGCGGCTGTGGCTCAGGTGGTAAAGCGGGTTGTCCACTGATGGCAAGGTTGGAGGTTTAATCCCCGGTCTCCCCTCCACATGCCGAAGTGTCCTTAGGCAAGACATTGAACCCCAAGTTGCTCCCAATGGCAGATTAGCACCTTGCATGGCAGCTCTGTCACCATTGGTGTGTGAATGGGTGAATGAGAAACACATTGTAAAGCGCCTTGGGTACTGCTAAGGTAGAAAAAGGCACTATATAAGTGCAGAACATTTACCATTTACCATCAAGCAAATTCTACACGATGGTTTCAACTGAAATGTCTCAACAACTAATGGATGGATCGAAATTTTTCTACAGACATTTGTCCACAACCCAAAGATATTACATTATATTTACTGTCATAAAGGATTAAAGAAACCAGAAAATATTCAAAGTTAAGAAGCTGGAATCAGACAATTAAGACCTTTTTTTTTTCTTCAAAAACACATGTGGTGTGCTATAAAATAGCTCAACATCTATTTGACGGATTGCCAGGAAATTTAGTAGAGAAATCAAGATGAGAAGCATTGAACTGATCTTCACAGGGCGCCATCATCTGGTCAAAAATAAAACTTTCTTATGACCGAAACTGCGAAACTCAGCTGTACTGTCTCACTTTAAAGGCGATGTATGCAACTAAAGCTTATTTTCATTGTCGATTACTTTCTAGGTGTTCAGTTGCTGCTAACCAGCTAGCCTGGCCCGCCTTATGTTTCGGATTTTGGGAGGTGACTATGCACTGGAGTGAAGGTAATGAAGCTGTTACTGTGTTTTACAGAAATCTCTCTATTTTTTATTTCTGACTACTAAATAAACAAAAATGTGTATTATGCTTGAGTAAATGAAAACCCAATTACTAATTCTACTAATTCTTATAATGTTGGTGTGAGGGATTTTGGTTTGGGGAAGGCTAAAATCTCTTTGGGTGGTGCCAAGAATTACTCTATGAAGGAAAAACCCTGTTTAAATGGATGACAAATTATTACAAAGCCTGAATTAAAATGTCTTAGCAAGATGGGCACGTTTTTCAAAGTGTGGCCGACTCAACCACCCATGAGATTAAAATACTGATCCAGCAACATGAAAAACAGGAACAAACAGGCAACAGGAAGACAAATGTTGCCATGGAGTCACATTTGTTCACATGTTTCCAAACTGGCAGCATTAAAAGTAGCAGAATTAGCTATTAGCAGTTCTCTGTTGTAATGCAGCCGTAGATATACAGGTATACTATCACTGTATCACTCTGATGCTGCAGAAAACTGAAAAATGTGATCCAAGTCCAGCAGCAACAGGAAACGTCTTCGTTCTACAATTTATAATCTGATCTTTCTATGACACTGAAGAAAATGCAATTAGAGAGTAATGAGCATGTCTGTTCAGATCTGACTGGCTCAGAGGAGACCCGGGTTTCACCCTTCCCTGTGGCCTCGTTGGAAGCAGCTGCATTCGTTTTCCCACTGCTTTATTCAAGCTTTCCCTTGAATTTGTCACCCATCTGTACGCAGAGAAAAGCTCAATTGTGTGCACACATGACGATTTGACATGCCAGCTACCATGTAAATGACTCACGGCACCATGCAGAGCTCTGATTAAATGCCATGTTTACAACAAGCCAGTCAAGGAAAACAGATAAAAACACAACATTTTGGGCGACTGCACTGCTGAAAACTGATCAAGTTTTAACCAATAAAGGCTCTCTGGATAATTAGAAGGCTATCCTGTCAGAGACAGAGAGGAAGAAATCAGTTCTCTGGTCATCAAATGATTTCTGTTGGAGGGTTTTGGACTTATTTCGACTGACCTTTTATTTATTTCTTATGTTTCTCTTTTGTTTAACTTATTCACAGTAGCTTTAGATGTCATCTGCATTTAGAAATGGCTCACTATATTTGCAGTTTGCATTTTGTTTGTATATGTTGCAAAATCGAAGAAGAACATTGGTGTTTCTATTTAGTTTTTTGTTCACAAACCAGAAACACTCAATTTACAATTAGACGATGTAAAAGTTTCAGCAGTTAGTTGAAAAATCACATAGTCAAACAGAAAGAAAATTAATCAGCAACTATTTTGACAAATGAGTCCATTTTAGAGCAAATGTGAGAAACTGCTGCTTTGCTTGGTGTTAGTTTAGACTAAATTGAATATTCTGAGTGTTTGGACTGTTTGTCAGGCAACACAAGACGTCTGATGACAACCTGAGATCTCAGACAAAGAATTGGCCTTTTTTACAGACAGAGCCATACAAACAATTGTAATTAATGATTTGTCTTTTTCTGATCACTTTATGCCAAGTAGGTTTCCATTTGTTGTACTAGTGTCTTAAACGCCTCCTTTTTCCTGCAAATCCAACAAATGACCTCCTCCAAGTTATTGTGCTCTCCTATATGATGTGGCTTAAAACCAAAACGTTCACACAGCGATTCTGTGGTGTTTGACTCTGCTACTAATCCATGACAGCAATGTCAATAGATGCTTATCAAAATGTAGCTGAGCAAATAGAAGTAGTTAAGAGCTTCAAGATAAACAGTTGGTGCCATTAAAACACTGCAGCAGAAGGACGTGCAAACAGTGGGAACCAATGTGGAGATGGTGACAGAAATATGACATTTCTATTAGCTTCATCCAGCTGTTTTTAATGGTTTGACAAAATCATCACTTCGATTAGCACCCTAAACAATTCAGGGCCCTAAACAACTCAGGGCCCTAAATAACTAATCAGAAAAAATGATGTGGCAGATTAATCACTTAAGCAAAAACAGCCCTACACAGTTTTACAGTTACTACAACTGTGACATGTGCATTTCACTTTTACATATATTGGAAACCTACACAGCAAAAATACACACTGGGCCAATATATAATTTGTAACACGTCTAATAAATCATTTATTTTACAGCTGCAACTATTAGTTAAAATAAGTTTTGTTTCAGCTTCTTAATTGTGATATTTTTGTGCCTTTCTTTGTCATATATAATAATAATAATCTAATAATAATCTAACCTTTATTGATCCCCTTGGGGAAACTCCTTCTCTGCATTTGACCTATGCTATTCAAAGTTAACCTTAACTGTACATACTAGGAGCAGTGGGCTGCCGCGGTGCAGCACCCGGGGAGCAGTCAGGGGATAAGGGCCTTGCTCAAGGGCCCAACAGTGGCCGCAGTGGGGGTTTGATCAGTAGCCCAGGGGCTTAAACAGTAAACTAAATATATTTTGGATTATTGACTGTAGGGTTGAGATTGACCCACACTGACGATCAACTGTCATATTTAAATAATGATATACTGCTCCGATGATCATAACACTCACATTATAATATCATAAACAACCCAGTGACAGCAACTCTCTGGTTGACTCTCCAACATATAAACAACATACACAACAGCAACAGTCACAAACCTTCTCCATCTGACTACACTTGTATTTTGAGTGTAACTGATTTGTCAGAAAAAGAAACAAAACACACAAAAAAAGTTAAAGATGAATTTGACTGCATTTAAAAAAAGAAAGAAAAATACTGTAGATATTGCAATATTATCTTTAAAGATTTATTTTTGGCCTTTTATGCCTTTATTAGATAGGACAGTGGATAGAGATGGAAACGGGAGAGAGTGGGGAAGGACATGTGGTAAATGCCCGAGGTCGGAATCGAACCCGGGACAGCCGCTACGCCTCAGCACTTGGGTCACACGACATAACCGTTAGGCTATCGGGGCGCCCCTTGCAACATTATCTTTATCATGAATTCTTCTAGCCAATATAAAACTTGCTGTGAAAATATGAACAGTAACATGTACTGTAACAGCCTGAGCTGGCTGTAACAAATTACAATGTAATGGGAATTTGTCATAGTTTAATGACACTATTCCATAACATTAGAAACAGATCATGGCTATTTATTAACCAAGAAAGAGCTTGCAGCAGACAGATTCTTAATATGCTCTGATTTTTTTCCCTTTAAGTCTCTAATATGAATTTTTACTTTTTCTAATCACTGTTCTTTATTGGAGACCAGTCATTTCAGTAAGTATGCATGAATCCTTATGAGCATGTGACACCTTTGAATTGACAATCCACCACTATAAAAAAGAAAACCTCTGGTTAACCACATAAGTCCTTCCACCTCTGACCTCTATGTTGTTGTTTTTTCCCACCATGTATTTTTGCAGTTTTTCAAGTTCATGTAGCCTCAGTTTGACCTCTCAGTCACAGCAGACATTTAATCACAGTCATGAGACGCAGTTAATCAGTCAACCGGTGACTCAGTCACTGTCACAAGAAACTGACACACAAACTTTTTTATAGCACTGGGCAGCAGAGTGTCGGCCCCATTTAAAGCCACAAAATATTCCCACAGTGTGTTCACACTAGAAACACTGTGAGCTTATCTGCAGAGGTGAAAAGTAACTCAGGTGCTTTCTTTTATTTGAGTATTTCCATTTTGTAATACTTTGCCATGTACATGGATATATTAACTTTTTACTCTGACAACTACAGTTACTTTTAAGATTACATGAAATAAGTCAGAAAAGATTTACTTTTTTGACTTCTCACATGGTTTATTTAGTACAAGTCTAAGGCACAAAGAAGTACAAATATTTAATACGTCATATGAAATCAAATATTAGGAAAAGAGAAGAAAAGTTCCAAAAATACTAATCTGTGTAGCAGAACCTTCCTCTTTCTTCTTTCCATCCCCATTAATCACCTCACGAACCATGAGATACACCTTGTGTCCCAGTGGAGGGCCACAATCCCTAGTTTAGGAATCACCATTAACTGTAGTTCAAACTGCTGCAGCTCCATTTTCACCATCTACATCAATAAAATGTTGCTCACTAAAGCTGCAACTAACTTCTTTCTCTCTTTTGTCTCCTTTTCATTTCTCAGAACTTAATACTTTCACTTTTGATAATTTGATTACATTTACCAAATCATTTTTTCAAAACAGAGGATATTTAATATACTAAGTAACATTTTAAACGCAAGATTTTACTTGTAATCAAGTATTTCTGCACTGTGGTATTAGTACTTCTACTTAAATTAAACTTGCAATGCAAGACGTAAGCTTGTAATGGAGTATTTGAACAGTGTGGTATTGTGACTTTGGTAACTGTTGGACTTTTGGTATTTGCTTTTATTTATTTTTTTACCAAAAAATAAACATTGTCAATGCAAGACTTTAACTTGTAATAAAGTAACATCATAGTGTGGTATTGGTACTTTTAATTAAATAGCATTTCAAGGGAAGTCTTTTAATGTTCTCTACTGTAGTACTGGTATTTTTACTCAAGTAAAACCTTTAAAACAAGACCTTTACTTGTAATGCTGTATTTTTTAGTGCTTTAACTTCAGTTACATTTAGCAGGACTTTTAATGGTAATGTGGTATTTTACAGTGTGAATATTCATACCTTTACATAAGTAACAACTGTCTAAATACAGGACTTTACAGTGTGGCATTTTCATTGCAAGATCTTAACTTGTAATTGAGCATTTTTATATAGTATATCTCGAGTGTGGTATTGGTACTTTTACTTCACTAACATTTGTAATGCAGACATTTACTTAAATATCATCCTTAATGCAGTACTTTCAATACTGCATTTTTCGCAGTGGTATTAGTACTTTTACTTGTGATGGAGTATTTTACAGTTAGCCTAAGTATTTCTATTGGGGTAATATTGTTAATGCAGAAGTCTATTTCTTACCATGATATTGGTATTTTTACATTTTGAACATAGGACATTAACTCCTAATGGAGTATTTTTGAAGTGTATCATGGGTACTTTCACTTAGGTTACATTTTCATTGAAGTACCCTTGGGTGTTGTGGTTGGTACTAATATTTCCACTCCATGGTCTTGGGTATTTTGTTTACAGTGGTATTAGTACATTAGTAAAGGATCAGAGTACTTCCTCCACCTGTGGTTAGAGGGCTAACTTTAGCTCCACTAGTTTTCTCAGATCTATTCACAGACTAGTGAAATGTGGAGCTACAGTGTAATCAGTCTAATGGGACACTGGTTGTGTGTCTGTGTTCAGTGTCGGACCTTTCTGTGCTTCTTCTCCTTCTCCAGCCGGTCGATCCTCTCCAGCCGCAGCTTGTCCAGCTCCAGCCGTAGCTCCTCGGTCTCCGGGCTGATGCTGCTACGGCTCACCATCACCTCCAGGATCTCCAGCACCCTCACCACTTTGGGCATCAGCCTGGACAGAGCCTCGCAGCCGTACTGGTCTATGATCCGCTCGAACTCCTGGCCCACCACGGCGGCGATGTCGTACACATCCATGACGGTGAGGTCGGCCACATTCTTCTCCAGGGCCGACCCGGAGTCCTCCATGTCGGGATGTTTCGGCCCTGCCCGCTTTCCTATTATGTTTCCTCCGCCACAGCAAACTTCCTTCCCGGGAAGAACAAGTCTGCTAAGTTACTCTCTGCCGCTTTAGCTTGATAGCCACTGTCCTGTCAGACCGTAAAGCTGCGTCAAACACTGGAACTATCGTTTGTCCATCACCAGCGGCTCAGTCCGGGCTGTAGTTTGATTTGTTTGGGGTAAATTTCTACTGCGTCCCATCGCGGTCCTGCCGGAGCTGCTGCTGTCTGCGGTAAGCTAACGGCTAACAGTGCTAACGACGAAACACAGGGCGGCTGTAGCAGGCAAAATAAAACACACTGTACATACTACATACTGTAAATATATACAACCTGTAGTCCCACCACACACTGAATATAAAAGTATGAA
The DNA here is from genome assembly GCA_900302755.1 of Chromis chromis. Lineage (NCBI taxonomy): Eukaryota > Metazoa > Chordata > Actinopteri > Pomacentridae > Chromis > Chromis chromis. The sequence continues at coordinate 6,080 of OMNN01099907.1, read as the reverse complement.
GTATATGTCTAAAAGTACAAAATATCTGCACTAAAGTATGAAGTATATAGTACGAGGTATACAGTCTCATAAGTTTACATGCACCTGTAAACACCATGTATATCATTGCAGTCTTGAGTTTCCAATGACTCCTATAACTCTGAATTTTCTATCATAGAATCATTGCAACCTAGAGTCTTTGTTGCAAAAACAATCATGCATTTTGGTTCTTTTATAGATTTATTATAGTTCTTCTGAAAATATGATCAAATCTGCCAGGTCAAAATTATACAAATAGCAATTAACGCTTCACCTCAACCAGGCACTTTTGGTAGCCGTCCACAAGTTTCTGCTAAGCTATTGGTTGTATCAATCTTGTATCTCCTCTTGACAGAGTTGGTACAGTTAAACTAAATTTATTGTCTTTCTGACACAGATTAGTTTTTTTTTTTCAGTCCACAGATTCTCAATTTGGTTTAAATCAGGACTTTTGGACAGACCAGTCTAAAACTTTAATTCTAGACTGATTTATCCATTTCTTCACCACTTCCGATGTGTGTTTGGGGTCACTGTCTTGTTAAAACACCCAACCGCATCCAAGACCCAACCTCCAGCTGATGTTTTTAGGTTTTCCCTAAGAATGTGGAGTTATCCCTCGTCATTATTCTGTTTACTGGCAGCAAACCAGCCCCAGAGTATAATACTGCCACCACCATGCTTGATGATAGGTCTGGTATTCTTGAGGTTAAAGGCCTCAGCTCCTTTCCTCTAAACATATTTCAGGTCATAGTGGCAAAATAGCAGATTTTTTGTTTATCTGAACACACTTTCCTTCAGAAGGCATTTTCTTTGTCCATTTGATCAGCAGCAAACTTCAGTTGAGCTTTAAGATGCCACCTATAGAGGAAGAGCTTCCTTCTTGCATTGCAGCCTCCCAGCCCATGGTGATGCCTGACTGTGGACACTGACACCAGTGTTCCAGGAGCTTCTAATTCATTGCAAACCTGCTTTTTGGTGATTCTTGGTTGACACGTGACCACCCTGACCAACTGTATTTCATTAGCTGTAGTCAACTGTAATCACTCCCAAGAAGTTAAGAGATCATGCCACTAAGAAGATGTGATGAACACAGCTTTCTACGTCACCAAAACCCATCATTCAAGTTGCTGTATGTATACTTTTGACCCAGCAGATTTAGTTTTATTTCCAGAAGACCTATAATAAATTTTTGAAAGAACCTACATACATGATTTCAAGACTTTGTCTCGCGAGTTATAGGAGTCATTGGAAACTCAAGATTGTAATGATATATATGGTCTTTGTGCATACAAGTAAAAAAATCTGTATAATAGTATAAAGTATTTAGATGAAAATATAAATGTTTTAATAAATGTCAAAAGTATTTTTTGAATGTAAAATGGGATCCAGCTTCTTAAATGTAAGGCCTTGCTGACTTATTTTTATTTATATTTATTTAATTGTATTAATATTTCTATTAATATGCACTGCTCCTGTAATCCTAAACTGTATAAATCAATAATTTATACCAGTATAAATGACAAGGTCTGTCTGCTCTCTGAGGTTTTCATTCCAATCAAGAAGGGAGTCTTACTGTGAAGGCATTGCTGTCTGTTTGGACTATTTTAAACTGTTCTAACTTGACTGTGCTGCTCTCTGCTCCCTCTGGAGTCACTTCCATGGTGGTGAGATTGCAGTTTGTACTGCGCATGACTGGAATAACAGACAGATGAGGTCGCTGTGAGAATATATTACAGTGTGAAGAGACCTTCACTTGTTCTGACACTTTTAAACACTCACCACTGTCCAAATAAAACTAATTATATGGATTTGTTTACATTTTGATGCAGTTATTAGCATAGATAAGTGTTTAAAGTATTGTCAACACTCTTCCTATGGAGGATCTGTAGGGTCTGTAAGCAGTGAATGAATGACTGATAATACAATATGACACAGCTACATTTATTATTTAAATTATTTAAGCAGTATGCTAGAGTGTATAATGTAGTATGTTTAAACCTAATGTTAAGTCAGGTTAATTTATATTATATGTAATATTGTCGGGGTTTAACCACAATTTTTGAATAGTCAGGTACATTTGTATTTTACACATTATAGTTTTGACTGTAATATTTAAAAGAGTCCAGGAAATTTAACATCTACATTGCTCAGGTAAATTTGTATTATATATAATATTGTAGGTTCTTAACCTTAACATTTAAGTCATTAAGGTTCATTTGTATAATATACAGTATATTGTGGGATTTAACCTTGATATTTAAATAACTTCAGTAATTCACTTAAGTAAATAATACTGGAGGGTCTCAACCTTAATATTTAAACTTTCTCGATTGTACACAAAACACCAATTCTTTTTTGGTTGGAAAACACTTTGGCCTTTTCATGCCTTTGTTAGAGAGGACAGGACAGAGTTAGAAACAGGAGAGAGTGGGGAAAGACATGTGGCAAATGGCAGAGGTCGAACTCGAACCTGGCACAGCCGCTACGCCTCTGTACGTGGGTCACGCAACATAACCACTAGGCTATCGGGGCACCCAACAGTTTTAAATGTGCTACGTAAATAATGGTGACTTGACTTGAAAATCTGAACCATATATCAGTTTGTGTTGTTGTTGTAAGGCCTTTAATAAAGAATGTTATTTGCAAAGGTGTGAGGAAAGTTGACAAAAACTGTATTTCCATATGTGTGCATTTACTCAGATGATGTGAAAAACGTAAAAGAACTTTTTCCTCCTGTACAGATGTCTTTAAAAGGATCGCTGCAGCATTTTCAGCCCCCCTGGAGGAGTCTAGCCTGTCCTGTAGCATGGCTAAATTTTAATTGTAACCATTTTCTTTACAGTCTAGATTACAACAGATACCTTCCGACAGACCAAAGAAGGTTGAAAAATACCGAATAAATGACACTTAACTGTGTAGCACAGCCTTTTTAGGTGTGGTCAACACCAAGATTTGTTCTTAATGAGACCAAAACATTTACACACTGTTTTTGTCAGTCTGTATCTTTAAAGTCCTCGACCTTGTGAGGACTCAAGAATAACATTGTGCAAATTATGGAACAAATATTTCAAGAACTGTGTAAATCGAGCAAAGCAGGAATCAGATGACTGAAAAATACCACTAAAGCTCAGACATTTATTTTATTTTTAATATATCACTTACATAATATAGGTGTCAGTATGACGACAAGAATATTCTGTTTGATTTGAAAATGTCATTCCTATAAAGGACAGACAAATGCTGCTTTTACATTCCTGTTACAAAGTCAGAGATAAAATCAGTGTTTATAAAATCATTAAGGACATTCATTTCTCCAGTGCTTAAGTAAAATCATTCATCAGATTCCTCCTCTTCAGTCAGCTTCAAGACTCCCCTGTTCCGGTTTCACCTCGTCTGAACTGCAATGAAAAGAAATACTCATATATAAATAAAGTACTCATGTACTTTATTGACTGTTTAGGCAGATGACTCAGACTAAAAAGCATGTGAGATGAATACCATAGTTCAACAGGTGAGCACTTACCGCATTCTTCAGCAGGTTTCCAGATTTGGTGAAGAGATTCGGTCTCCTTGAGGTTGGTTTGGTGGAGTCGGTGTTCTGCTGGGCTGCCTGGGGCTGCGAAGGTTTAGGCTGAGCGAGGCCGGATGAGAGTGATGAGGGCTGTGATGGCGAATAAGACTGAGGGGTGAAGTAACTTTGAGTTGGGTTTGGAGTGTACGGCTGAGACGGTGTGAAAGGCCGAGTTGGGGTGTAGGGCTGGGAGGGTGTGTAGGTTTGGGGTGTGTAGGATTGAGGAGGTGTGTAAGACTGTGGAGGTGTGTAGGTTTGAGAGGGTGTGTAAGATTGTGGGGGTGTGTAAGATTGCGAAGGTGTGTAGGTTTGAGAAGGTGTGTAGGCCTGTGTTGATGTGGAAGACTGAGGCAGCGAGGACTGTGTCTGAGCTGGTGCAAACGGATTGGTCTGTGCGAAGCTCTGAGTGTTGATGTACGGCTGTGCCTGAGAAAAGGACTGAGGTACTGGGGTGGAGTCGAGCAGAGTAGGTGGTGGAGGCGGAGGGAAGCTGTCATCTCCATCCTCTGCCGTGGTCCCAGAGGCGCCAAGGTCGTAGTGTCTCTTCCTCAGCTCGCCCAGACGGACTCTCTCCTGCTCCAGCTGACTCTCCAGCGTCAGCACCTTCACCTGAGAGATTCAGAGAGCAGAAGATCTTCTTCAGTGGCTCCCAAACATTTTTGACTGTAATTATATAACAACGCTTTAGTGCCACTAAATTGTCAGTGTTGACCAAGATTTCCACTTGTATTGTTATTGAGTCATAGAAGTTCAATGTTTCAAAAATTCATCTATTTTGGAAATCTTTTCCCACCATTGATGCATTACTTTTAGCTGTTCATTCAGTAATTTATCCATTAGACAACGTTTAGCTGTTCACATCAATCATTTATTCACTGGCTACATTACATTAAGCTAACTGTTTCACCAATTTACCCATTTCTTTAAGATAATTAGTAACTATTTATCTACTAGCTTTGGGGTTATTATTTCAACTATTATCCATTAGCAATGTAAGGTAACTGCTTTAACTATTATCAATTAGCCTTATAAGCTAATTAATTCAACTATAATCAATT
>OMNN01099903.1:17397-29587 GCA_900302755.1 Chromis chromis | reverse complement strand
TAGATGATTCTTAGAGATCTGAGCTTATCTGTTATTATACATGCTAATTTATCAGGGTTTGTAATAACCACTATCAGGTAATTTGATATTGTATATATTGTAATATTAAATGTTTTTAACCTTAGTTTTTTTAGTTAGTCATGTAAATTTCTATATATGATATACTGTAGGTTGGTAACCTTAATTTTGTTTAATTCAGTTTGTTAGGTACATTTGCATTATTAATAATATTGTAGGTTGTTAATCTTTTTTCTTTTTTTTTTAGCTTGTCAGGTATGTTTGTATAATAATAATAAAAAATGAATACAGAATAAAAATCAGTAATAGTTTTATATAGCACTTTTCAACAACAAAGTTACAAAGTGCTTTGCAACAGAACAAACATCAATTCAATTCAATTTTATTTATATAGCACATATTTACAACATATGTCATCACATAGTGCTTTAATTTAATTTAGGCATTTGACAACAAATACATAATAACAAAAACATGCAACAAAAAAAAGATAAAATAATTAAGTCAGGTCAAGACAATGTTATTCAGCTGCAGCGTCAAAGCACCTTCCAGTAAAATTAATTATGATTGGACTAAACATTGCAATTAAGACCCTGTAGTGTTACTTAAAGTGTGATCATAGTTTACTAATTTACATATCAGGGATTAACTCTACAAAAATTACATAAAATACTACTGTACTTGACTATAATACAAATCAAGGCCAGACAGTTTTATTAATCATCGAGTTTTATTAAATATATCAATGCAATAATAAAGCTAGGCGCTACAGTATTGTGAGTTAAGGTACTTAACCTAACTAATATAGATATTATGGCTAAAATCCTACAATGTTAGTAATTTTTGACATAGACCTGACTTTTTTTTATATATACACCGATCACACATAACATTATGAGCACCTGCCTAATATTGTGTTGGTCCCCCTTATGTGGTCAAAAATGTTCTGAACCATTGGGCATGGACAAGAGGACCTCTCAAGGTGTCCTATGGGGTCTGGTACCAGGACGTTGGCAGTGGATCCTTTGGGTACTCTGGCTTGTGCAGTGGGGCTTCTGTCAATCCAACTTGTTCCACTGCATCCTGTTGATGCTTGATCAGAATGGGGTCTAGGAAGTTTGGAGGTAAATCAACATCTTGGGTGATTGTCATGTTCCTCAAGATGATCCTGATTGTTTGATGTTTTTGCTACGTGGTGGGGTGCATTTTCCTGCGGGGGTAGGCCAGTAACATGTGGGATTGCCATTTGCATGAGGGAGTGTGCTTGTTCTGGGACAATGTTTATTTGGATGTCTAAGTCTCATCAACATGGATGCCAAAATCCAAGGTTTTCCAGCAGAACACCACATAGTACCAATATGATCAATGTTATTCACTTCACCTGTCAGTGGTCATAATGTTGTGGCTGATCGGTGTATAGAAATATGAGTCAGGGCAATGACAAAGCTTTCATAAGCCATAGTAAATGCTCAGAGTTCAGCTATGAAAGCTCCAGGCGATACTGACCTAAACAAGTCTCAGCCCGGATTTCTTTCATCATGTAGCTGTTGGCTCTGAATACCTGCCACGGCTGATTGCTGTAAATCAGAAAGTCAACAATCTTAAATTCTCTCTCATGCAGTCACAGAGAAAAAACATGCCTGCTCCTCTGTCAAGGTCACGGAGAAACCCTTTACTTGACAAAAGAAGCGCCTGGCTAGAGGTTATCACGGAGATATTATCACTCATCACAGACAGACTCGACTTGATTAAGCAATGACGCTAATCTCCAACGATTTCCTCAGGGGTCAGAGTGCAGACTGGTTTCCTTCAGATGTTGCATGTTTGATTAGCGGTTGCCGCTTAAACCTTTAATCCATCAAATAAATAGCGTTAATATTGCTCTTGGTTGTCTTCTTGTAGTTATATCAATCTATATATATCATTTACTGCATCAGTATGTTGTGTAATAGCTGAATAATAACACTAATCATAACTTGTTTATTTTTTGTTGACAACAGTGTAACTACATGATGCGCACAGATTAAGCACAATGCATCAGAAAACGCTTCATCAATCACTCCAAACATTTGTGTCCGCTTGTATAACTACAGAATAAAAGTCTCATCGCATCAGTTCAACACACTGAGCACAAGTCATCGTCACGGTCGATCTCTGCTTCACACGTTCGTCCCTCTCTCAATAGTCCTGCAATCAAATCTGCCTCTTGATTAAGCTCTCTGTGAGAGTCTGGCCTGCGGAGGTTTCTGAATATAAATACGGGCCTCATTGTTTCGCCTTGTGATTTGGATGGATGACTACCACTGCTGTCTGTCCTTGTTGCTTATCTTTGTCATTATAATCATTAAGCTGCCTTCTCCCTCCACTGTGCCAAATTGATTGATATCAGTTATCGTGGACAGCTTTTGTGCTCGGTGCTCTGATCAGGTGGCAGTAGTCTTTTATGTTAATTTGGTTCCTTTTTAGTCGAGTTTAGTCTGTCCTTCACTCGCCGGGTGTTACTCGGTGAATGTGAGAATGTGCCAGTTGGAATAATGGCAGATTTCTTTCAATGTGATAATCCAGCAGCAGTACGCCATGTGTCAGAGTTATCAAGTGTTCATGACAGTCGCTATAGGAAGAATGCTGAGGGAAACCGTCAATGCGAAGCAGATGGGTCATTAAAGTCAATAAACTCCATGTTAAATCAAAGATGACACATTAGGAGTGCTGAGCAGAAGCTTTGTGTTTAGTGCTGCCATAATTACTATTATAAATGAGTGACTGAAATATTTAGGTCCCCTTTGATAACCATTCTGGGATGTGACAGACAGGCAACAGACTGGCTAAGAATTTGCATATTTTGTGTGCTTGTGGGTCAAAAAGTATCCCTTAAAAAAGGTATTTTACTAGATCTAAATCAAGTAAAAATACTAACAGTCATGTAATTATACTAAATGTAAAAATTGTAATAAAATAACTGCACTCAGTAAGGCTGCAGTTCATGCCTTAGAAAATGCTACAGAACGGAAAGGAAAGGAGAAGAATGACTGAATATTGCTGTAATAAACAACTCGCAGGCATGTGAAGTTCAGGTTTTCTGACCACACAGCCACAACTCTGGGTTTTCTCCTTGTTTGGGTTAACAGTCAGCCACTGTGTTAATGTATTACTCCTGCTCTCTCCTAAGAATTTTGTTTGTGAGCTAATTTAGTGCTGCCCCCTTTCTGACACTTCTTGGAACAAAGTTAAATTTCTCTCCTCCCTGTTACAACCTTGCATTAACATACAGTTTGTGCACAAATCAGCAACTTCCTTGAAAGCAGGCCGTTTCCCATGGAAAACTGACCCTTGCAAATTGCGTGAACCCTAATAAATCCAGCAGAAGGGTCCATCAGGCACACTTAGTCTTTTTTGTTGTTGCCGAAAATGCATATGGATTAAGGAGAGCTGTGCACTTGACTGATGGTATGCAAATTGTGACTCATAGTGGCGGTCTCTCTTTGATGAATGGCTACAGTATCTCTTAACACGGAATGAATGTGACACAAGATGTTAAAGGGTTTCTAAATTAATTTGAGCTAAAGTCAAGCAGTTGAAATATTTCATCTTCACATCAGCAGATCCAAATTACCTTTTTTTTTTTTAACTTACGTACCCTTGTGCACTCTGAGTTTTAGAAAGGTTCTGTGATGACATACTGTGACAGAAACCGTGTTCCATTTTTCAAACCGAGCAGCCACTCATTCTTTTAACCCAATTTGCCCAAAGCTGCTTCTTTTTCAATATTTGTACTTTCTGGAGGGATTTATGGTTATGGAGAGTAAGACTGCAGCTCCACAATACTAATGCAGTTTGGAAAGAAGCAGGGAACCGTTTCAATATTTTTGTACCCACGGGTCCTTTTCAGGGATGTTATGTGATGTTCAACTCTCAGAACATTGCGTGGTTATGATAACAAGGCGTTGCCATCATTGGACGTCGTGTTCCCAGATAACCGTGGCTGCTAGTTTGGTCTGTCTGTCCGTCGGTGTGTCTCTCTGTCTGTCTCTATCCACCCCCATGACATAAGGAATGAGGTGTTGCCTACAGTCAGAGAAAAGGAAAGAGAGTGTGTCAGACAGATAGACTAGAGTGTAGCAGTCTGTGAATATGTCAGGTTAAAATGCTGGGACATTGCTCCCCTGTAATCCCTTTGGCTCCGTAGATTAGGAGAGACATGGTGTGGTGCCAACTGCCAATTTTGTATTCTGGTCATTTTCCTCTCTTTCTGCATGAGAGGACTTTTTGCCATATTTAGTCCAGTAAAAAATGCAAATTTTCCCCTTTGGTTTCAAAGAGAAATCAAGCCAAAGAGGACTTAGTTTGTATTGTGAACATGTAGAGCTCGGTCCTGAATTGACCCCCTGGAAAAGCAGCGGGATGCGATGCAGATTTATTCAGATTTGGCGTGCTTGTTTTCTTTACAAACATCCAGGGTGTTGTAGCTTGTTCATTCAGAAAAGAAGAAAACTAGAGTTGTTATATCACCATCTCTAAGGCAGTAATGAAGATTAAAGTGAAAGATAGAGTTCTTGTGGCTTACAGCAGAAAAATACTGATTCAGATTCAGTATAAATGACAAGTTAAGCATATATGTAAGTAAGTAAGTAAGTAAAACTTTATTTATATAGCACTTTTTAAAACAACATGTTACAAAGTGCTTAACACAACAAAGAAATAGAACAAATAGAATATGCAGAGTCTACAACCAATATAATGGCTGTCGGGCTCTACTTTGTGTTTTGAGCTAAATATTCAGCATGCTAATATGCTCACAATGCTTACATGCTAATGTAGGTTAGTTGTTATAATGACTGTACCTTAAACCTGCATTCTTTCTAACGGCCAGCAGGTGGCAACAGCTATGGCTGCAAAAAAAGTCCAATTTTATAGACGCCTATGAGAAAAAGACCCTACTTCTCACTTGATTTGCTAGCTCAGTAAACATTTGCCAAATTAGTTAATGGTCTCAATTGCTAGTTTCAAGTCTTCTTCCATTCAGAATGGTGTTTATTTTGTAAATTATGATCCAATTTAGAGTTAAATGGATGATAAAAAAGATTACGCTTCAGGACGTGGCTAGCTTGTGACTCACAAATGGGCATATGTGTTGTCTTAAGATTCTCAGGCAAATCCACCCCTTGCTCATTATGTCAAAAAGCTAAGATAGTGACGGACAAATTCCAAAGTCAAGATTTGAGACTATAGTCCACAAACCAATGGGTGGAGTCACTGCACATCCTTTATATGCAGTTTATGCTGAAGCTGATTGGAACGTAATTAGCTGGTGTTGCATCACTGAACTGCTCAAATAGCAATTTATTCCTGATGATGGAGTTCGACGCAAAGTCAGAAAATCACCCCAGTTAAAATTCATCCTGCGTGCATACAGGTCTGTTCCATTGTTGTCAATTTCTTGCCAATCCATCCAATAGTTGTTGAGTCATTTAACAAAAACCAACAGCCAAAGTCAGTCAGATAGTCTGGGTGCTCTGCTAGCATGACTATGAAAATTCAACCACTACTGCATATTTATAATGGTCTTTTTGCTCATTCAGAGTTAGAGCAGTTGCCTTTGAACTGTACTGAAGTGGCTGCGGAGCCGTAGTCACTCGGTCTGGTTAGCCGTGTTGTCCTTTCAGATAATGATTCTTCATCCGACTGTTGCTTTTCCACACCGGCATTGAAGCTTTTATCGATTGCTCTTATTATCTGTCCCGAACACTTGCCTTTCATTGTCAGCTTTCCATTCTAATAGGATCTGTTCCCCTCCTGCTCCGCTCCTTTTATCACTTCTACAAACTCTCTCCCTCACTCACACACACTCACTCCATCGTGTCTCTTATCTAGATCCTTTGTATGGTGTAAATAAGCTTCAGAGTGGGCAGACAGACAGTTACTTTGCGATCGGAATTGTTCAGTTACCTTGACCTGCGGTTGCTCATCTCCAATGTGGCCAATCCGGATCCTATTGTGATTTCCTCAACTGTGTCTCCCTCCCCATTGCTCCTTTTGCTCCTCTGTCTGTGTAAGTGGATAGTTCAAGGACTCCTACCACAGAGTGAGGCTGAGATAAAGATTTATTCATTTGATTTCTCCTTTAAAAAAAGAAATAAAAGGAAAAACACATATTATCACTGAAGCCCTGAGGGTGGAAAAATGGGCCCCAAGCCTAGTTTCTGAGCTTAGTTATTTTAATTGTCTCCATAAATTTGACTTAATTTGTCAGCTGAAATTGCATTATGATGATTGGCACAGGAGGGGACGAGGATGTTAACTGTTCCACGCAGCACTAATTGGTTCCTCACCCATCCCAATTTAGAGCAAGCAGCCAGCACGTCACAACCCTTCATCGTCTTTCTAATAAGGAACACAAACATTTCACCCTGCTTGTTTGTGGCATTTCGTTTACTTAAGGCACACACACACAAACACACAGTGGGGTGCACACACACACATCTATTTGAGAGTTGTTCAATTAAGCAGCTTTATAATTTGATGTTTTTGAAACTTGGCTCAGTGCTGTTTACAATAGTGGAGAATAAACTTCCCTCTTATGCATGTATTGCTTGTTAAAGAGAGGCAGGATTTGCTCATAGAGTTCAACATAAAAGAATGTCTTAGAATTTGTGAAATGGACGTCAGCTAAACCACAAACTGTTGTGTGACACTATTTACTATGTACTATGATTGTAACCCATGATTACAGTATAGCAATACAACTTAAATGTCAAATGATTCGGAACGGAACCTCTGAATAATTGCATTATTTCGAAGTTTACAAGTAGAGCATTTCTTCTTATATAAAATCAAAAATTAATACTTTAGAAAAAACTATATAATAAATACAGGCCCCAAAGTAAAAACTCAATGTAACAAAAGTTAATTGATTGATTTCCAATTAGCCCAATTGGTTCGTAGGACAGAAATGACACCAGAACCTTCTTAATTTTGGCTGTATCTTTGCGGTTGCCTGCATCATTGCTCCACATGGAAGAGAGTTGCCAGAGGGATTTAAAATTCTGATTGAGAGGCCTCACAAAGATGGAAATTGATAGATAACCAATGTAAAGTAAGTGGAAAAACAGTTACAGTTAGTAATCAGGACGTACTGAACGAGTCATAATCAGAACCACAGTGGTCGTCCTACTACAATGACGTTACGGAAACTTCAACTAGCTGTGAAAATCCGACAGGCAATTGCTACATACTTGGTCTAGTGGTTATCAATGGAAATCAGGGTTCTGGTAACAGCTTAGGCAATGTGAAGGACATGGCTACAGCTCCGTTGGATGATGAACTACAACAAACTGCACTGCTACAACTTTTCTAACTTTGCTAAATAACATGAAAAGAAGCCTGAAGAACATTGGAGGCACATTTTTTGGTCAGATGATACCAGGTTAAATTTGTTTCGCTCAGACTGGGTCCAGCATGTTTGGCATGCACTTTGGCCAGGACTACCACAGTGAATACATAGTCCCAGCAGTGGAGCACGAGGTGGAAGTGTGATGATGTGAAGCTGCTTGAGCACACAAGGTGTTAGGAAGACAACATTTATAGATAACACACACATGCCTCCCAGTCTCCAGACGTTTGGCAGAAGAGGAATATTCCAGCGTGATAATTATCCAAAGCACAGTGCCAAAATTACACAAGCGTTTCTACAGAAGAAAGAAGAATTGAAAACTATGACTTGCCTGACTTCAATCCAATAAAAACACCTTTGGGGTATGTTAAGGAGAAAGGCAGAGCAACACAACTGCTTTTGCAAAGAGCAGCTAAAAATGTCTCTGAAAAAAATGCAGGATATCTCTTCAATAGCTTCTAATAGCTTGTGCAACATTAATACTGAGGAGGATTGAGTCTGACATCAAAAATAAAGATAGACTTTCAAAGTAGTGAAAAAAATAAAGACTTGGACCTCTGAAATTACTTTAGGTGCAATAAGTTCCTTCTGTGAGGCCTGAATTTTTATTGTAGTAAATTTAAACTTTTATTTTTTTTAATTTTGGGAGCAAATACCCTACTCTTTACCTTGTAATTATGCAGTTATTATAAGGTTATTACTATCATTTGACATTCAACTGATATTGCACAGGGCTGTACACAATCCTGTTGTATACTAAAAGGCCATCCTTAAGAAGAGTTTGCTTGAAGAGATAGCCTATGACTGTCCAGAATACCTTAGCAAAGCCTCAAATGATGAAAGAAGCAGAGCTGTTAACAGATCATCTACTGCTGGTGGGTTGGATCAGGTGTCTGGGATTGCTGCCATATTCTCTATAATAGGCATAACTGACATGCGTTTTCTCAGTAGCTGGTGGTAAATTGAGATTTCAGGCATTTAATAATCAGCATCATTTTTGCATCGGTACTGACAGGTGTCTGGAGTCACCCAGTTGTAATTTAGCATGGACACTGCTTTTCTTGTTCTGTTGTGGAAATTTACACTCAGAAGTCTGACACTCGGATAAAAACAAAATATTACACACTAGGTGTGTTTGGATTGTTTGTTAATTTGCAGATTCCGCAATTAAAAATTAATCTCAAGAGGATACAACACTTTGGAAGATATTTCAGTTATGTTTGTAGCGACACATTCATCACCTGTCAATATTCCTAGTGGCAGATCTAATTTTATTTGTGCTGTCGTATTTCCTCCAAAATTGTGTTTTCTATTTATACTATTATATGAAACATTAAGTTGATTTCTAAGTTACATCCGGAAGATAAAGCCACTGGGATGCATGCGTGACTGTGTGGGGGTGACTGAGTCTATTTTTGTCTTTCCATCTTTTTCTTTCTGTCTCTGCCTCTTTTTGTGGCCACTCTCCCTCCCAGATGTTATTTGCACCTGCGCCACATGGTATGTCAGTCCTCCCAGTGGTGGCAGTATCTTGGCAGTCCTCAATGCAGAACCAATAACACGGAGGTGTGATCATAAACACATCAGGATCCTGGCACGATGGCAAAGTGGTACTAATATGCACACACACATACCTAGAATTTATCCTTACAGCTTCTTTTTCAAGCTTATTTATGAGGTGGCCGAGTTTGGTCCTTGCAAAATTTTCAGTACCCACGCACTGACATGCTGCGAGGACACGCCATAGTCCCCACCAAGTGATGAAAACAAACACACACAGTATTTACTGCCGTTCAGGAGGATGTGTCGGAGGAAGGGGCAGCCAAAGGGCAGGTTTGTTACATAGTTATCTGAGAGATGTGAAAACTCTCAGTACTCTGCTTATGTAGAGGCCTCGGCCTCCGCCAGGTCTTGTTGCAGCTATTGAAGCTTTCCTTATCTTTATCCTTTGAGGTTCTACTGGGGAGTAACTCTCAGCTGACTGGAGATGTACAGAGATGTATAGCTGGTCTTGATGCAACTTCCTTGGCAATGGGGAATGATGTCTGCCTATCATTTCTGGGTCTTAATCGAGTCTGAGACATTTACTGCACCTTTTCTTTATCTAAATGATATATACGTGTACCTGTGTAAAATCTGCAATTTTAATTCCAAGTTGAAGCTCAGAAGCAATCTGAAGGCAGATATATCTGCTTATAACATTTTGTATCTAATCTATTTTCTTAATTAACTTTGGTAGGGGCTTTTTTAATCTTTCTTTCATCAGATCTCTGTATCTAAAGCATGTTTGGTGCATGGAGCTAGAAACTTATTTTCAGATATTGAAGGAAAGATACACCTCCTGGCCCTTAAGATGTTCAAATGCTTCAAAAGTATAAACAGTAAAGTTGAATTTTTGAGTTTCTCAACACTGTTGGGAAATGAAGCAAAAGTGGCACTTGTGTCATCTACACTATATTTAAAAGAAAAACAGGCTGAATACATTGTAGAGTGAGAACAACTTACATTGTCTGCTATTTTCCCCTCCTTTCTCTGTCTTCTCCACTCGCCCCTCTCAGTATATCAGCCAGGCGGATATGATAAACAGTCTGTCAATTTTAATAACCTGAAATCACATATGTGTTTATTGTGTTATGTTGTCTGTGATGCTTAACTGGAAGGGATGGCTCTGCTCAGCGAGACGTGCATTTTTACAATGATGTGGTGCATGCATGATATATATATTCTGAAAACATCAGCGTGTAGCAATGAATAATTTATTAAACTGAGATACTGTTGGGGGTCACTGGGATTGACTCAAAGGGTGAAATCTTGGGTTTATAAAGATGGTTTACAGCAGGATATACAGTATGTTTATTCCAGTGAGTACAATGTGGCTTTGCATATTGTAAAATGAGTTTTAATATTTTTAGCTATACACCGACACACAGCCACAACATTATGACCACTGTCAGGTGAAGTAAATAACAATGATCATATTGGTACTATGTGGTGTTCTGCTGGAAAACCTTGGATTTTGGATCTATGTTGATGAGACTTAGACACCCAAATAAACATTGTCCCAGAACAAGCACACTCCCTCATGCAAATGGCAATCCCAAATATCACTGGCCTACCCCCGCAGGAAAATGCACCCCACCACAAGGCAACAACATCCAACAATCAGGAACATCTTGAGGAACATGACAATGGCCCAAGATGTTGATTTGACCTCCAAACATCCTAGAGCCCATTCTGATCAAGCATCAACAGGATGCAGTGGAACAAGTTTGATTGACAGAGGCCCCACTGCACAACCCAGAGTTCCCAAAGGTCCTGGTGCCAGACCCCACAGGACACCCTGAGAGGTCCTCTTGTCCATGCCCAATGGTTCAGAGCCTTTTTGACCACATAAGGGGGGCCAACACAATGTTAGGCAGGTGGTCATAATGTTATATCTGATCGGTATATATCATTTGACCTGATGTGTAGTGTAGGTGAAATTACTTTACATAACACAACATGACACGAGAAAGCAGATACCAAGTCTCACAATAATACAAAGCCACAACGCAAACTCAAAAACCACAAAATTAAACTTACAATACATCAAGCAGCATTTAATGTCTGAGTGGAATGAATTACATGACAGCATTAATAGAACCACTAGTTGCTCCCTCCCTGTGAATAAAGACCAAACTGTCTGTTGTGGTCAGATCCACCTTCAACATCTGGCTGCGTGTTTGGTTCTCATATTTAGCACCCTGCTATTAAACCTAAAGATATCACACACACCCTCCACACTATTACCCAGAGGGGTTTTGGAGCAGTTGGTGGCCTTGTATGATGTCTGCTGCCCGAAATAGACGTGCCCTACTTTCTGCTCACTACTACTGTAATTTAAAGGCCTCATACTGACTCTCCACTGTGTAAAAAGTCTGTGTTTCCTTTTATTTCTGCCTTGAGCATGCAGAGTGATTTCTAAATGGGATATATAAAGTTTTGAATTATGTTTTGAGGCTTTTTCTGTGGCAGGAGGTGGGGAGTAAGGGAGGGTGTAGCAGAGAAGAGAGGGATTGCTTCAACTTTAACACTTCAACGCATGAAACAGCTGCTTTACTCACCTGACAAACCTACTGGTGAGCTGCTCCACGAATCCATAGATCTCGTCCCAGTGGCCCCACACGCTGCCTGACCTGCAAAAATTAAACACACCCAACAGATAATCAACATAGGTGTACAAATACAAGGGGACGTCCATGGATCAATCAATTAAACCAATCAAACTCCATTTATATAGCTTATATGTACTGTATAATCTACATAAATACATCTTTATGCTGTATTACGTGTGGTTTAGTGAGTAGAAGAAGATAAATAAACAAAAACCAAAGAGCAAATGGGAGGAAGTTTGAAAGTTTGAACACTGAAGGAGTTGGATGAGCACATCAAATCTAAAAATATGGGGTTTTATATAGAAATCTTACATTTGATCAGGTTTTCTGAAATATTCCATGCACATATGGACAAAATAAACAGAAAGGGTGTTGGTTAGTTTATTCTGTTGGTGCTTGCTGGACAGAAACAGAGTAAACAGGGCTCTGATTAATTTATTGTGTTGTTGTTGGAAAGTTGGTTAAGAAATTAGCTTTGTATAATAACCAGAGGTGGAAGAAGTGTTCAGATCCATTACTTCAGTAAAAGTACTGATATGGAACTATAAAAAAACTTGATTACAAGTAAAAGTCCTGCATGAAAAATACTAGTAAAAATACTTAAACAGTGGTAGCAAAATACTGGTTT
>OMNN01099903.1:0-17283 GCA_900302755.1 Chromis chromis | reverse complement strand
AGTTTTATATACTGGGGCAACAGATTATACTGTGGGGTTATAACATGATCATTGAGACAAGAAAGAAGATTTAAAAATATGTAATTTGTTTGTAGGTTTTTTTAAATAGTTTTTTAAAAACTTTTTAATCTTGATTTTTGGAGCAATATCGGATCATTTGAAGATGTATTGAAATGAAAGCATGTCATAAGTTAAGCAAGTTTGGTGAAGCCAAAACACTGATTTCTATAAGATAGCAGAAGCCAAAAGGGTTGGAAACCACTGGTTTATTCTTGAACAGTGTTGTATTTTTCAAGCTTGTTGTGTAAAATCTTAATTTTAATAATACATAGGCCAGTAAAATACATATAGAGGAGCAGTAAGTACAATATTTCCATCTAAAATGTACTAGAGTGGAAGAAAAATTAACTTTAAATAGAAATACTCGAACAAAGCACTATATATAAGTACAATATTTGAGTAAATATATACTTACTTACTTGCCATAACTGATAGGCCTAATAACATAGCACATTGAGGAAAGACTGTGGGCTATAAAAGGGAACTATCTTTAAGTATCCATTTAGAAAAGATTAAAATAAACTCCATCCAGCAGAAGAGCAACAAGGGGAACTAAACACATCCTTACATGGAGAGGACTGAGTCCAACAGTGACTCTGCTCTATTACATTCATTACATATCTCAGTCTGCCTCCATAACTCACCTGTCCAGAACAAAATAAATATCAAACGCCCCATCACAAGACGCGTCGTCCTCATCATGCACCGATGAACTCACGCAAACACGTACAACAAGTAGGATCTGGCAAAATATCCACACCCGATCCATAATCCATGCGTTTCATATCGAGTGTGTGTTTCTTTTAAAATAAATCAGTGCATTTGTGGAGAATCCTTAATCCTCTCAGCTTCAGTCTGCAGCTCACATGTTTGATCAGGGCTGAGTGTCACTTTACATGCTGGATGTTGTCATTCAGACAGCAGGCTGCTAATGAAATAAACTGGGCAGGACGCACAGCTGCAGACTCCACCGTCAAACCAGCAGCAGGAACAACAAACAGAACGTCCTGCCTTCCAGGAAACTTCACAATAAACTACTTATCCCTACTGATTAATTAACACTTTTTTAAAAGATCTCAAAGTTTAAAAAAGTACCAATACAGAATTATAAAACAAAATAAAAACTCAGTTATAAATAAAAGTCTTGCATGAAATTAGATTAATCATTAATCATTAGATTATTTATAGTGAAGCAGCAGTGTGTAAACAAAAAAACAGAATAACAACAGAGCTTCCTCTCTTCCTCTTCAGGGAACTTTCACAATAAACAACATATGCCTACTTTTGACAAATTAATAAATACTTTTGAAATAGATGCAACATGAATTTAAAAATACCAATTTAGCATTATATTTTTTTTAAAATCGATTACAAGTGAAAATACTGCATTAAAAATCATATTTAAAAAAAAAAGATCTTATTCATAAAGTCTTATTTGTTTGTTTTTTTGTATAATAACTTTCATATAAAATCTTGCTAATCGTGAGTTGTGCGAACCTCTGACTAAAAGAGAAGATCTAGAAGGTTTGACAATAGACCAGCAAGAAAATAAATGACCCACCAGCTGAGTTACAGTAACCTAACCAGCTGTTCAGAAACAAAGGAATCCTTGCAATGAACCCTGCTTATAAACAATGGGTCCAGTTTTAACTGTGGCCTTTTATTTCGAGGGTAACGCCAATTATCTTCTTGTGTTTCTTGTGGGATTTCAGGCTCTCATCCCCAGAGCAGCTGACAGAATAAATAGTGACTGATCAAGATTACAGAAATACAAAGAAGATATGTTTATTTGACAACTGATGAGTTGGGAGCCCTTTCCATCAATGTAAAGTTGAATTAGGGTGCTATGTTTTAATATGCAACTAAAAATGTGTCCCTCTGTCAGTTCAGCAGCTTATTACAATGCATGTCTCACTTAGTCTCCCAATAGTTTCCCCCTGAACTGTATGTGTAGCATCTCAAACAAACGCAAAATGTTCTTGTAAATCTATTACAGATGGAGAATTGAATAGGATAACACAACGCCCATAGTGATTTACTGCTTTGCATGAAAATATAACCTCCCAAATTGAAATGAAGCCCATTCATTTGTCCTGGACCATGCACAAAGTAGTTTTTCAACAGTGTCATGAACTCACTTCCAATCCATAGGTTGGCATTTCGATTCCCCAGCCCCTCCATATGCTGAAGTGTTTAATGGCAAGACAATTAACCCTGATGGCATTTGAGCACCTTGTTTAGCAGCTCTGCCATGTGATCAGACCTCTGAGTATCACTAAGGCCAATAAGTGTTTATAAGTGCACTTTATTTACCATTTCACATGACTAGGACACCAAGAGATGTTGATTTCATTCCTGCAGTTCTTTTGCGGTGCAGTGCCATAATTATATGTTCCACTGCACTCTCTGCAGGGATGCAATGCCCCCGTGGCCTGTGGCTTCCCAGCTGGTTCAATTTCAACTCTCAAGGAGGATGAAGTCATGACAGTAAACAACTCAAATAATAACATGCCAAAGTCTCTGAGTCAGCAAACGGCACCTCTTCTGTTTTATCTCGTGCTAGCCAAGAATCCCCCCTTGTTCATCGATGGCTGCTTCATGGATTATGTGATCTGCATTTTAATTGAGGGTGTGGGTGCTTTAGAAGATGAGAGATCTTGTTGCATGTCCCCTCCAAAAAGTATTGTTTGAAACCACCATCATACCAGCTATAAAGACAATACTCACTGTTGGACTGTGTGCGAAACAACATACCATGAGTGTTTTCAGTCCAGCTGTCTTGCCAACGGGAGATTCAGTCAGAACAAACTTGAACTGTGCAGCCAAACACTCCTCACACCCACATAACTTTATTTTTCAAAATCTTAGTGAGATGATATCCCAAAGTTTCCAACAATACCAAATGTGTCGGGCTGAACTTGAGAAAACTAGAAAATGCAAGCCATAAAAAGAGTTTTGTGTTGTATTTTGCTCATTATAAACACCTTAAAGCTTCGAAGATAACTAACCTTTAACCTTTATTGATCCCCTTGGGGAAATTCCTTCTCTGCATTTGACCCATCCTATTCAAAGTTAACCTTAACTATACATACTAGGAGCAGTGGGCTGCCGCGGTGCGGCGCCCAGGGAGCAGTCAAGGGTTAAGGGCCTTGCTCAAGGGCCCACAGTGGTGGTGACTGGGACAAGCAGACGCTCTCACTTTCCCACCTCAACCTCTTGCCAGTCCGGGGACTCAAACTGGCAACCCACCAGTTACAAGTTCGTTTCACGAACCATAACCAGGAACAAGATGTAAAAGGTGTAAGACAATGTGGTATTAGATGGTGTTTCCAACCTTAAAGCCCCTCGTCAACATTTCTGTTACTGTAAATAGCGTAGCAAGTAGAAGATCACCTGATTTGCAAATGGCATAAAGTTAAAGATGACACAAAAACACATTTTCATTTCCATCTTTTACAGTTATAAAGTGACAAAAGTAAAAGAGCCCAAGTATGGTCAGCACTAAGTAACACCCATTTTTGGAACAGCTTGAATCTTTTAATTATTGATTGGGGAATTTTCGCCCATTTTTTATCATGAGCTTCTTGGGTTGTCTTGCACGCACTGTTCTTTTGTCATCCACCCACAGATTTGAGGTCAGGGGATTTTGAGAGCCATGACAAAACCTTCAGCAATCCATTATCCTGTTGTCAAAGCCATTATTTTTTCATCTCCAGCTTTTAAACGGACGATGTGATCTTTTGCTTCCACAATTTATTGGTATTTAATTGAATCCGTTCTTCCCTCCTCCAGTGAATCATTCCCCTTTCCACTGGCTGGAACACAAAGCATGATGGATGCAACCCCTGTGCTTAACACTTGGAGAGGTGTTCTTTTCATGAATTTCTGCAACACATCTTTGCTTATTGCAGCCAGAAACTTTTCTTTTAACGTCGGGACTTGTTTCAGAAATGCATCAGATTTGTTAAGATGATCACTTGCAAACTTGTGATGCTGAATTTTGTGGTGAGGACACAAGAAAGGTTTTGTCTGATGATCTCTCCATGGAGTAAGAAATATACAAAATGAATTACCATTAATGTGATGAAATCTGCTTGCTGGACAAAAATATGTATGTCATCATCTGGAAAAAATAACGTCAATGATTGTGATGCTCCAAGAACAAATACTAGTTTCAAGTCTGAAGGGGAGCTTTTACTCTTAAAACATTACTGTGAGATGGTCTTGGGAGCACTAATACTGGTGTACAGACTGTATTCTTTTACATATTCTGATCCTTCAATGAAGACCGTATTTGTGCAGGTATTGCTGTACAGTAGTTCCAGAGTCTGTGAAATCTCCCTGAAAGTATTTTTGCAATCAAATGGCCTGTTTGATTTCTCTCTAGAAAAGTTCTTCTTCTTTTCAGACCTCAACTTGACCTCCACCATTCCCGTTCGTTCACTGCGATTTCTTAATTGAATTAAATTGCTTTCTTCTTATAGCCTTCTCCTCCTTGTGGGCACCATTATTTGTCAAAGCCAGATGTTTCAGATTACCCCACATGGACCCAGGCTTCTTTTTTTAAATGTTTTTTTTCTTCCTTTGTTCTAAAAAACAAACAAACAAGAAAAAAGACACAAAATCGCTGTCAAGAGCCAAAACAATATAGGCTATTAATATTGTAATATAATTGTCCTAACCCTAAAGCCATGTTGGCCAATAGAAGCCTAAAAAAGCTGTTACTGGTTTACTACCAACGAAGCTGCATCAAGGTAGGGGGGAGTCATATGTATGGACTGGTTCTTATGCCTCTGTTAATCAGTAATGTGGAAGACTAACTGTACATTTATGTGTAAACGTGTAGAGGTCCACACAGGATGCCCTCATGTAAACAAGGAAGATAGTATACTCTGACATCCCAAGGCAAAAATGCAGTGTTCCCTGCCCACATGTCAACACTGCTAATGGAGTTTTCCCAAGTCTCAGTCTTTTCAGTGACATAAAACTGTATTTGCATGTAGACGAAAGACCGAAACGCATAAAAAAGAGCAAAGCAGAGTATTATTAAATAACTGCGTACATGTGTACAGGGCCTATGGCTGCTGGTTGCTGGGAAAAGGTTCCAGGTTATTAAACTTTAAAATTTACGTCACCTGGCCTTCCCTAATGATGACTGTGAGCAAGTCATAGCTCCAACAAGTTAATCAAAGTCAGAGAAATGAGCTCAAATCTCATGGGATGCCCACATTTTTGCATAGTGCTCTTTTCCAGAAAATAAATACAGTAAAACAATCTTGCTTAAAATATTAAAAAGAATTGTCATCTTTAACTTTCTGTGTTTTGGAGGTCCATTCTTCTTCTCACCTAACATTTCTCAGTAACATGTAGACCACTGTTTCCCTGTTTCTTCCAGGCTAAAGGGGCTGATAGCAGCAGAAAGAAGGGGTCAGGGGGTTGCCTCAGCTAAAAAGACAAAACAAAGCTGTAGTGTTTCCTCATATGCACAGTGAACAGTGTGTGACCACAGTCAAACCCTCGCGACGCTGAAACAAATGAAATTTTTTAAGCTCGAGCCCGCAAGTCTCATCTCTTAAATAAAAAAATAAAAAAGCACTTATAATGTCAGTAAACAAGCTGCGTTGTAATTAAAGTGCCACCAAATGCATGAGTGTGAATTTATGACAGTGTTGCAGGATATCCACTGGGAGCTGCTCAAACCACTGAAATTACAGACACAGATTATGCATCGCTTATAGAGAGAGCAAGGACTTGATTCTAACTATGTGTGAAATTAATTTAAATGAGGACTGAAGAGGTATTTTGCAGGAAAAAGCAGGAGATTCCTTTGTTTTGATGTTCAGTAAATGCCTACAGGTGCAATTCCCCGCTTTGCCTGTTGGGGGCAGCAACGTGCCGTTTCATTGTTTACAGTCAGCATCAAACAGAATAAGACAGGTTCGTTTGTGTGAAGCAGCAGCTCGCTCATGTATGAAAATGCACTAAAAATGTGACTTTATTTAACATAATGCTAGCTTGATAGCCATCCGGACATGGCTGAACTGCCTGAACGAGGACCACATCACTCGATGAGCGACTAATGGTGAGTTTTTTACCCCAGTTTCCCATCAGGTTATCTGGCTAACGCATTGACTGTCAAGGTTAGCACGGACGTTAGCTAGCCCAAATTCTGCCTGCTAACGTGTCCGACAGAAACAATAACAGTCACAGAGGTTGGAGATGTCACTGTGTTTGTTTTGCTATTTTAAAAGCTGTATCTAAAACTGAAAGTGATTCAAAGAGGTAAAAGTGTAAATGAGACCATAATCAGTAATAACGTAGTTGTTAGCTTTAGCTAGCTAACATGTAAACACTGTCAAACACAGGGGTAAAATGGGGTTTATGGGAAGGGGGAGTCCTTGTCCAGTGAGAAATACTGACGACTTCTTCAGTAGAAAGTGGTTAAAAGTATAGCTGAGCACATTGTGTTCTAGTGATGAGGAATGTCCAGAGGAAGACCTGTTTCTGGAAAGGTGTGTTTCAGCTGGTTTTTCCTGAATGATAACTTCAACTAAGCTCCATTCACCTCCATTGTTTTTGTGGTATTCCAGAGTCAGATATCCCAAAATATATCTATCTAAATATCAAGATACCACTTTGACGAAGCCAGAGCATTCTGTTCTCTGTTTTTGTTTAATTTTATGTGTATTCCTCCTGTGTATTTTGGTCATTTGAATGAAAACACTATATTAAATCTTAGGAGTAGGACTGTCAAGTACCAAAAGACACTAGTACAACACCCCAGTTATTGTAGGGATATATCCAAATACACTGCAGTGGAAGACTATTTTAATATTGCTGTCATTTAAATTTGATTTATGGTCCAGGGAAGTCTAACATTCCTGCCATGCATAAAAATAGACAACACTTTGCATTGACCCAACTAAACTATTTACAGTAGACTGAGTGTAATAAATTATGTTTTCATAGACTGACTGTATGTTGCCTTGTGTTTATCTACATAAGTGATCAGATACTTATCTCTTATCTGACAGCTCAACCCAGTGATTTCCACGTAGAAAGTATGCAGCAGCTCAGCTCTTTGCTTGTAGGAAGTAAGACAATGTAAGATCACAGTAACTTGCCAGATGATTGAAATAATCACTGAAGTCATCTGCTGTTGCACGTGTATACTTTGAAGATTGAGATCCAGCTGCTGTGTGATGCCCAAGGTGTTCAATAAAATCAAAGAGACAGTGTCTGAAAGCGGATTTTAAGACTTGTATGTGAGCTGGTCATGCTGTGATACTGAAGGAGGCAGATCTCAGCTCTGGTGGGCTTCAGTCCAAATTAACCACAGGATAAACACAAACACTAAACCCAACCCTAACCCTGCCGTCATACCATACTACACTATGAATTGCAGACTAAATGGAGCCAGTGCCTCTCATTGACCATTGTTTTTGTCTCTCCAAATGCAGCCTTAATCCTCCCCAGCTTGCCTTGTAGCCAAGGAGCCCAGAACAAGATGCTGCTGAAGATGCCTCAGAAGCTGCTGAAGACTGCCCACTACATAGAGCTGGGCAGTTACCAGCACTGGCCGGTGTTGATACCCCAGAGGATACGGCTCTACACTTACGAACAAATCCCCCTCTTCCTCAAAGAAAACCCGTACATCACAGACGGATACAGGGCTCACCTGCCCTCCAAACTCTGCCTGAAGAGGTGTGAGTCATGTTGGAAATATATCCTTTTGAATATCTGAATCTCAAGATATATTCACTTTTATGTATTCATGTCCAAGAATATATATATATTTTGCATATCTGGTATATATGTACATCTATCTTTGTTTCCTCTTCTGTTGCAGTATTTTTATTCTGTCCAACGAGACAGTGAATATCTGGAGCCACCTTCTGGGCTTCCTGCTTTTCTTCTCTCTCGGGGTCAACGACCTCTCCTCAGTACTGCCAGCTTCTGGAGCTAACAGAGAGGACTATGTCATCTACGCTATAGGACTGTTCTGCTTCCAGGTAAAAGATATCTGGCTGTATATGCACTAAAAGCCAATTCTAAGCCAGGAGAAACCTTCATATAATTTGTAATAATTTAACCTTTATTTATCCCCTTGGGGAAACTCAACCTCTGCATTTAACCCATCCTACACTACCCATCCGCAGTGCAGCGCCCGGGGAGCAGTCAGGGGTTAAAGGGCCTTGCTCAAGGGCCCAACAGTGGCCACAGTGGGATTCAATCCCCTGACCTTCTGATCAGTAGTCAGGGGCTTAACCTTAACTGCACCCCTATGGGTCACATATGTGTGTGTGACACTGGGAAAGTTTTGATTCCTGATTTTTGGCCAACAGGACAAAATCAGTTTTAGTCAGTTTAAAGCTAAAAGGGGACTCCTACACCTCATGTTATTATGACTTATTCGTGTTTATTTACCATCAAAGACTGGGTGGACACTATGAGAGACTCAAGTCTAGGAATATTGACAGTTACACATTATCATTAGTTGAGTATTTACATACTGTATGAATAATCATTCACTATTTCCTTATTATTTCGGCTTTGCAAACTGATTCATGTAGGTTTACGTTTCCTGCCACAGGTGCAATCAGCTGTACCAACTCAGGTGTGTAAGTTGTGTTGTAAAGGTGGGACACGGTGTATAGCATCTAGTAGGAATAGTTGTGAAGTTCCTAATGACAAGTGGTGAATTTTTAAATTTAGCTGCATATTGTTTGTGTAAATGTTGGTAGTATAGCAGCTAATGATGGGATTAAAAGCCTGTTAATATAATAAATATCTAATCAGTGTGATTCCTATGTAGGTGTAATGTACTTTGCCCTTCCATCCTTCCTTCCACTTTAAACCTCTCTTTGTATTCCTGCATGTGCATGTTGTATTTGGAATTTATATGATGAGGTAAGTTCACATAAAGGCACGTGACGATTTAGTTGATTTGTAGTTACAAAGGTAGATCTCAATTAATACGACAACCCATAAAAATAATTAAATTAGTGAGATAACTTGCACATCATCAGTGTGTAATGGTACTGTGTGTTTTCATCCCAGGTTTGCATGTTGTGCTCTGTCGGGTATCATCTGTTCGCGTGCCACCGGTCAGAGAAAACTTCCCGTCGCTGGCTGGCGTTGGACTACGCTGGCATTTCAGTCGGCATCCTGGGCTGTTATGTACCTGGGATCTTCTATGCTTTCTACTGTAACGCTGTAAGTGCAAACATTCGATAGCTACTCTGTGTCTCTTTAGGGTGTTGTAGATGAATAATGTATGTCCACAGTCTTAAAATATTAAGGCTTAGTACAGTTTGGAATATGACCTGATCAGAATTTTCCAACATTAGATTACTTTTCTTGTTCTAAGATATTAAACCAGAGAAACAGATGCTCCAGCTCAGATTACACTGTGTCTAATTATGTTGTATGCTCCCTTCTTGCAGTTTTGGCGACAGGTCTACCTGCTGACGGTCCTGTCCCTGATCCTGGCCGTCTTCTGTGCTCAGGTCCACCCTCGTTACCTCAGTAACGACTGGCGGCGGATACGTATGACAATCTTTTGCTGTGTGGCAGGGATTAGTGTGATTCCTTCATGCCACTGGGTCTGGCTTAACGGAGGATTCACCACTGATGTCGTACAGGTCAGGAAACACAACAGTGATTGGCCATCAAGCCATCCCAGGAAAACTTCTGTTTTCACTAATCTGCAGCTGTTGCTGTCATTTTAAACCTGAAATGCTGATACATTGATGATTATAAATCTTTTTTTTTGCCTTTGCAGCTGTTCCTGCCCCGTGTGATAGTGATGTACCTGATAGCTGGATGCGCCTTCCTGTTCTACGTCACCAAAATCCCTGAGCGCTATTTCCCTGGTGAGTTTTACTTGGTCTTCTGTCTCTCTTATTACAAACAAGCCTGAAATCAGAGTTGTAATGTTGGTGAGTGGAAGGACACCAAAGCAGAAACAGGAATCACAGGGAGTGTTGGTTTGTCATTAGCTTAGATGCAGTTCAAAGTTTAAGACGTATGGTCTCATAAACCCCAGTGCGCTTTCCACAGAAGCTGTAGTTTTCATCAACATCTGTA
The DNA here is from genome assembly GCA_900302755.1 of Chromis chromis. Classification (NCBI taxonomy): domain Eukaryota; kingdom Metazoa; phylum Chordata; class Actinopteri; family Pomacentridae; genus Chromis; species Chromis chromis. The sequence goes on along the minus strand of OMNN01099903.1, from coordinate 7,134 downwards.
AATTAATGTAAACCAGCTGCTGTGTGAAAAATCCCCACGAGAGGTCATTGTATCTGAAGTTTCACATCAACCTTCTGCAAGTTTGTTAAAGGTTTCTCACCTTGGTGACACGTCCATATGGTGTTTTCTATATGCTGTGAAGACCCATTATGAGCAAAATAAACAATCAATGCCATGGCTGAGCATTTCTGTCATGAAACTGCAGTGTACTGATGGAACAAAAACAAAAACTACACCTCAAAAAACACAGATTCAGACTTTCATGCATAGCAAACCTGAAAAAAACAGATCCTGTCAGCATACAAGGTCATGTTTTCATTATCATTATTCCTCCTCAGAATCAGGTTCTGGTTCAAACAAGTGTGGCTGAAATACTAATATTACAACTTGCCACTGTGTAACCCAGAGTAGTTTTACTGTAGAGAAAGAGACTGGGACTTCATTTGAGTAGTTAACTGAAGTCATAAGTACACAGTGTTATTATTGGTGGAGAGAAATGATTAAGAATACATTTTTGCTTTTCAGAAAGCATGTACACTAGAAACAAAACACACACTGTGCTGTTTCGGCCGTATTTCTAAGTTCTGTCTGCAGCAGTGAATAATGTGGTCGGCTTAACTGTGAACAGCTGAAACTGGTTTCCTTAATTACCACATAATGAATGAACACAGCTCTGTTGGCCCTTTCTCTCTCTTTTGACTTGTCACAGTAGGAAGAGCACAGGTGTTACTAATAACTTTAACGATGGCTCCTTTAATTTCAGTTTCCCAGTGAGCTGTGACAGTATGACGGTTAAAAGTGTAATGGAGGTCCGGGAAACAACATCATCTCGGTCATCATGGTGAAAACAAAACCACGTGTGTGGGCTGTGAAACTCTCCTGTGTCAACTGGTCAAACTCCGTCTACTTGTAACTGCACTTGCTACTGCATCTAAATTGAATTCTAAATTACTTTTTAAAGCAAAAATGTTTGGTTAAAACGTTACAGATAACAGACTGTTAAATGTAAGGCCTATTGCATACCGGACTCACTGCCCAGGTTATGCTAGAATGTGGCACAGTGACTGGTAACACTGCAGACATATTAAATCACCATATGCAAAGGTGTGGGTAGGTAAAATGTAGTTAGGTCTAGGGTTTAACTGTGAAGCTTTATTCAAGGCAGCTCCATACCTGTGACAAAATGCTTTCCATACAAAACTAAGTGTTAACCTGGGCTCCAGTGGCTGTTGTCCCTGTTATGAAACCTGTAGTATAGTGCTTCACAACTTTTAAGCACGATGATGACAAGTTTTACGAGAACGAAAACGTTACATTTCCTGCATTATTGGCCAGATTTGTTTACACCGCCGTGAGGGTTTAAACAACCCAGATGTATTGATATATGTGAATGACCCCAGTCTTCTATACCAGAGAGAGTAATAGATTAATATAATTTTTAGGTATGATACTCCTTTAAATTATTTATAGCCATTACATCAGCCGATATAACATATTCCAGAAATAATGTTGTTTTAAACGAATATAGATGCTCAGTTGCCACTTCTTTGAGCCCTTTTAAGACTTCTTGTGCATTTTGGCTTCAAGGAGTGAACTTCTAACGTCATCTTTCAGTAACATTTCATCCTTCAGGGACTTCAGTTCCTCCTATAACATACTTCAGTTCACAGTTCAGTTCAAGAGTGAGGTCGTCCAGGTATTTCTGTACATCCGGGTTACTCAGTCCCTCACTAAGGTGAAAACAAACCACTACCGCTGGCCAAAAATGCAGGAAATGTGACGTTTTCTTAATCTTAATCTTGTCATCATTGTGCCTAAACGTTGTCTCATAACATTGATGGCAAAGCTGAACAGTCATTAGACATAACTTCATAACTTTAACTGATATGCAGTTGAAAGTATATTTTGAGGTGTTGACAGAGGAAAGTTTAACAGCCCATAAGTGAGTTTTGTTTCGACCGAGATAATGTTGTTTTCTGGACCACTATAAGAATGAACATATCAATTATATTTACTGTGTTTACATCCATTTCCCCCTCTTCTCTTCTCGTAGGCCAGCTGAACTACCTGGGCGCCAGCCACCAGGTGTGGCACATCCTGGTGGTGGTGATGTTCTACTGGTGGCATCAGACCGCTGTGCACATCATGCACTTCAGACACAGCAAGTCCTGTCCATCCCGGAGCAGCAGCAGCTAAGTGATACTCATCACTCATGCAAAGGAAATTAGCTGGCGGCTAATAACCAACGAAAAGCACCACCTTAATATTAACAACATGCAGTTGTTACCTTGTCAACACAAACTACAAGAGGCTTCTGACAACTAGCTGCTAAAATGTAAAACTGACAGAAGGACAATAATGAGTTGCTCTTGGCTTTCGTTCAGTCTGTCGTCCCTTCTGTTTTTAATCTCCTAACAAAAGTGCAGTAGCTCACAGTCTGTACTTGTTATTACGTTGGAGATGTTGAGTTCAGTCTTTGGTGACTGTGAATTAATGTCAGATATAAGCAGCGACACCACATCCAACCCTCCGACAGACAGAAAAAAACTGTACCTTTTGCGTCACGACCATTAGATTAATGCATGAAGAAGTACTTTTTTATTTATTTGTAGGAACAAACAAGCTTTGGTGTTTTTAAGTGATGAACATATTATCTCATGTTTGACTTTTTTGTACAGAAGTATTGAAAAAAATATCAATAGGGTTTTTTTCTTAAATCAAACATAACAGCCTGTATGAACAATGACTTTCTGCCTGTAGTTCTGTTTTTACTGTCGGTTCCTATGAGGTTATATGAAATGTCTTCATAAAAAAGTGGGAATGACAGAAAAATCATGGCAACTGGAACTTCCACATTTGAACACTGTGATTTCTGTATCTCCAGTAGAAACAATTAATCAATGCCGCAAGTATTTGAAGCTTTCGAACAAATCATACTTGATCAATCAATGATCCATCTGCAATATCATGAGTGTAGACTTGCGAAACAGTGTGGGGAACCTATTTAAGTTGCAGTGCATTATTTTATCAAAACATCCTGGGTTATTTTTCATGTCTTTTTTATTTTGTGTGTCTTGTTTTGTCTTTGGAACACATAAGATGGAAAAAAAAATACTCTTACAGTTGCCAGCATGTTTGACCTGCACTGGGAAATAGCTTCAGTCATATTAGAATCCCAGAGCAAGAGTTAATCACAATGCTGAGCAATCAAACCCTTCAGTGTAATTGCATCACTGAGATGTTGATATATCATTTTTCAGACTTCACCCTGTCTCTTAACATAATGCTACTTAATTTGAGGTTCTAATTTTGGTCCGCCAGTGTGTCCACTTTCTTGTTTTTCTTGTTGTAACTAAGAAAATCATAGTGATCACACAATAACATAAAGAGGATATTTACTTAAATCTGGCCAGTTGACATGAGCTAATTTGCCTCAGGTTCCTAAAAGGGGCATAGCAATAATGCTGAGTTTATTCTGTATAGGATTGGTTCATCCAACGGGGCATCGTTTCTCATTTATCTCTGCTGGTATGCACATAGTTTTGATATAGGCCCCGTCCACACGAAGCCAAAATGCTTATAGTTTCAAAAACATTCTTCATAAAGACGGAGCTTTAGTAAATGTGTCCGTCCACACGAATTGACTTGATACGCCTGAAAACGATGTAAAACACATGCCAGGCCTGTTGGTGGCGCTATGATGCCGTAACAGAAACAAGCGGAAACTGGCGGCGGGACTTTAGGCATGCGCAGAAATCTGTATATGGCGGCATTTATCTGCGCATTTATCGAGAGGTGGAGCTATGACGCAAGCGTGTCAGAAAAAGAAGCAGACAGGGCCTAACAACGGTGCCACGAAAACGCCGTTTTGAGATCTTTGCACTCTGGGACCTAGGTTCAGAAATGATCGTTTTCAGGCCCCCAAAACGCCGGCTTCGTGTGGATGATACACGGGTTTGATGAACTATTTGTCCGTTTAGGCCAGGGCTCGTCTTCGTGTGGACTGGGCCATAATGTGCCCTAAAAGAATGCAGGTGAATGGATTTTTGTTTTTGTATCTCAATATGCTGATGATGCCATGTTGTTTAGGAGGATTATTTCTTTGGTTAAGAGGGAGGCTCTTAAACTTGACAGAAAATGAGAGTCAAGGCCAGTTACAATCCTTTCAGCTGCCTTTTCAAGTTATTTTTCATCAGAACTCTTCGGGACAATTACATATTTTAATGTTTTGTATTATGTTTATGCGTACACAGTTAATTTGCCTTATTTTCTTTGAGCATTTGTACTGTATTCTCACTTACTGTTACAATCTTCTGGTCAAGACGTGACCCTAAACCAGAACAAGATGATGAAACACCACAAGGCCAGTATGGGTTTTTCTTTTTTTATATACTGCAGTGTAATATTTAGAACAAAATATAAATTCAGTCTGAGAGCACTAACCGCTGCTGACTGCAACAGTGGAAAATGCACCGTACAGGTGCTAAAAAATAAAAAAAAAGTGACTTTATTTTGCCCTGAACTGCTTGACCTTTTTTGAATGATTTCATGATTGTTTTATCCTGTGTATTTGTGTCTTCCTTGAATATCATTTGTATGATAAAGCACTGGCACTGACGAATGAGCTGTATTATATGTATTTTGGTGCCTCTGTGAAAATATATTTTTAAACATTTTGAATGAATAAAGAATGCTAGAAAATCAGTGTGTTTCAATAACTTTTGTTTTTATTTTCAGTCCCTTATCAGGAATAATGAACGGCATTGAGGCCAGAACCCTCTGATTCACAGCTCAGTACAGCTGCCCAGTTATATGTAAACTAAGGCTTTGACTGTATCCCTGTTGCTCTGGTTACCCACTTTAAATACAGCCTTAGCCATTGCATTAATCTTGAAAGGTGAACACAGACACCCTGCAGCCTATCAGAATGAAATATTCACTCAAACCATGGTGTAATTAGTTTTAATAGCAGGATAAAAATCACTAATTGTGTTTAAATCTCAGACAGAAGAAAGCTGTGACCTGTCGGAGGGAAAGTTAGTGCAGCTGTTTAACCTCATTACCATAATAATCACAGTTTGCTAGCTGAGGAAGCGTCACGTGCCTTCCAAGTGTTTTCTGCCATTTACACTGTTAAACAATAGAGGGCAGCATTGATACAAACATTTCCAATTTACAGTACAAAGTTCATAGAAAATGTAGATTAAAAAATAGATATTTGTTACACAGAAGAAGCTTTATAACCGTTTCTCTCTAGTAGTGTTTCTCAAAAAACAAGAACACATTTTTCAGACTTTAGTTGTCACCTGTGTTGGTGACTCTTGCAAAGTCTGCTTGAGCAAAGGTTTTCTGTTCACAGAGTCAAGGGAAATTTTATATACAGTCTGTGGTTTATACCAGCCCCTATAGGTTCCCCTACACACTTGGAAGGAAAGGGATTTGGTCTTTGGGCTGCAATCTGCAAACTCACCACTAGAGGTCACTGAATCCTACTTGCTGCTCCTTTAAGTGATTCTCTTCATTTAGCAATTTGAATGTTACACGCTGGTTTATCACAGGAGCCTCCTGATGACTCAGCTGGTCAGAAGTCATCTTATGTTTACATTTTAAAGTGTCTGTCTATCTTTTTAAAGAGCCCCATCCCAGTTTCATATTTATGTAGCAGAAAGTGCCCACGCAGCAAAGGGTGGCAAAGAACCTTTCTGATGGTACAGCTGGCTTTGAAGTTTTTTTTTTCAACCCAGTTTACAAGAAGATTTCCAGACAGAGATAAGACTTACTGTATAACCATTTTGATGACAAAAGCATAATTTGAAATATGTACATCTTGAACCTTATAGGTAGAGCCAGCAGCTGGTTATCTTAGCATAAAGACAGGAAAACCAGGTAGTGTATCTTGATCCAAAGGTAACAAAATTGAACTGATTAAAATTAACTGAATTTACTTTGCTAGTTGTGTATATTGTGTGTAAATTACAGTTGTTTTTTTACACCTCAGTTTCAGATTGTACCTTTCAGTCTTGTTACAGTACTGACATGAGCCATACATTATATGAAAAAAACAACTATTCAATCATTTACTGTGCAGGCAGACAAACAGCTTACTCTAAGTATTTGTACAGTTAATAAGTAAAAGATGAACCCCTCAGATATGCCTGAATGTACAACTATGCTATTGATAATTACATAAACTGTATCCAAGCACGTGTCTATATCTCTGTTTTTAACATGAATCCTGTTGCAGTTTTGGCATTCAGAAGGACTTCCTGCACACAACGAGACATGTTGTCAGTGTTTGAAAGTATTATAATTATCTTAGCAAATAGCAGCCATGAGTCTATCACTTCATGGACTAATGGATAGTTGTGTGGAGCAGAGTGTCTACACTATTCAGCATTTTTTGGAAACAGTAAACATTTATTTGAAGAAATTTTAAAGATGGAGCTGACTTGAAAATAGCATAGTTATAGCTTCTTATGATAAAACATTGAGGTCCAACAACAATATGAAGCCACTTCACATTTACTTTCCCTGCATTTTTACATTTTCTGCCATTTTTATCATTGTAAAAATGTTTTAAAGGTTTGTTTTGGTATTAATGTTACTTTCATAGTTAATTCCATTGAAAACTTTGAGGTTTGCAGATTAAATCAGAGAAACCACACCAGACATGAAAATGCCAAAGAATAACACAATTTAATGTTGTTTATACTTGCTCTTGTAAATATATTTATATTTTTACTTTTATCCTTGTGTTGTTTTTTATCTATTTATTTTTTCTTTATACATGTGTATTTTGCACCACAGAGTTGTCTTTGGAATTTCGTTGTACTTTGTGTATAATGACAATAAAAACATTCTATTCTATTCTATTCTATTCTATTCTATTCTATTCTATTCTATTAATCACTACAAGAGGTAGTTTCACATATATAATAGTCATATTGCTTAACGTAGCACTAATATCTCTTCTTCTAGCAAAAATATTAAAGTTCCTGTCTGGTTGTTGATTTAACTTCCTGAAAACTCATCTCAGTGTACAAAAGTTACATATTTACAAAAATAAGTCTTTCCTACCACAGTATGACAGGATTGGTTCCTTGGGTTTGGTATGTATGAAGTCCTGGAAATCTT
>OMNN01099897.1:15915-28345 GCA_900302755.1 Chromis chromis | reverse complement strand
AGTAAATGACAATGAAAATTAATACACTAAATAAAAATGATAACAGTATATTACAATCAGAATGAACAGTAAATAATGAAAACAGTGAATAAAAAATGAAAACAGTGACAAAAATGAAAACACTAAATGAAAATGGAAGCAGTAAATGGCAATGAAAATGAAAACAATAAATGACAATCAAAATGAACCGTAAATAATGAAAACAGTAAATAAAAAATGAAAACAGTGACAATGAAAAATGAAAACAGTAATTGAAAATGAAAACAGTAAATGTAAATTAAAATGGTAAATGACAATGGAAATGAAAACATTAAATAAACATGTAAACTTTAAATGACAATGAAAATGAAAACACTAAATAAAAATGATAACAGTAAATTGCAATCAGAATGAACAGTAAATAATAAAAACAGTAAATGACAATGTAAATGAAAACACCACATAAACATGTAAACAGTAAATGAAAATGAAAACAGTAAATTTTAATTAAAACAGTAAATGAAAATGAAAATGAAAACAGTAAATGAAAATGAAAACAATAAATTACAATGAAAATGAAAACAGTAAATAAACAATGAAAACAGTAAATCAAAATGAAAACGGTAAATAATGAAAACAGTAAATAAACAATGATAACAGTAAATTACAATCAGAATGAACAGTAAATAAATGAAAACAGTAAATAAAACATGAAAACAGTGACAATGAAAATGAAAACAGTAAATTCCAATCAAAATGAAAACAGTAAATGAAAATGAAAACGGTAAATTACAAGCAAAATGAAAGTAAATAATGAAAGCAGTAAATAAAAAATGAAAACAGTAAATGAAAATGAAAACAAATGACAAAATGAAAACAGTAAATAATGAAAACAGTAAACAAAAAATGAAAACAGTGAAAATGAAAAATTACAACAGTAAATGACAATGGAAATGAAAACACTGAATAAACATGTAAACTTTAAATAACAATGAAAATGAAAACACTAAATAAAAATGATAACAGTAAATTACAATCACAATGAACAGTAAATAATGAAAACAGTAAATGACAATGTAAATGAAAACACCACATAAACATGAAAACAATAAATGACAATGAAAATGAAAACAGTAAATGTAAATTAAAACACTAAATAAACATGCGAACAGTGAATGACAATGAAAAAAAACAATAAGTGCAAATGAAAATAAAAACAGTAAATAAAAAATGAAAAGTGACAATGAAATGAAAACAGTAAATGAAAATGAAAACAGTAAATGACAATGTAAATAAAAACAGCAAATGAAAAGGAAAACAATAAATGAAAATGAAAACAGTAAAACAACAAATGACAATGAAAATGAAAACAATAAATTACAATGTAAATAAAAACAGTAAATGACAATGAAAATGAAAACAGTAAATACACATGTACACAGTAAATTACAATAAAAATGAAAACACTAAATAAAAAATGAAAACAGTAAATGAAAATGAAAACAATAAATGAACATGTAAACAGTAAATGACGATGAAAATGAAAACGGTAAATAAACAATGAAAACGGTAAATGAAAATGAAAACAGTGGCCCCGTGTTACTTCTTCGGCTCGGCCACCAGGCGCTCTCTGACGAGCTCCCCCCTCCAGGAGGAGGACCCGGTTTCCGTGACCCGGGCGAGGTGGTTGCTTTTCCTTTCTTTGCTTTCATCAAGGTATTTTGAATCGCTCTTTGTCTGGTCTCTCCCCCAGGACCAATTTGCCTTGGGAGACCCTACCAGGGGCCATTGCCCCAGACAACATAGCTCCCAGGATCACAGAGACACTCAAACCCCTCCACCGCGATAAGGTGGCAATTCATCGGGGGGACAATGAAAATGAAAACAGTAAATGAAAATGAAAACCGTATATGAAAAATAAAAACAGTAAATGACAATGAAAATGAAAAGAGAAGAAGAAGAAGACTGGTCCACCATCAGCATCTTTCGCAGGATGTCCATGAAGCTGAACGGCTGTCACTTAAAAGACAAACTGCACGTCAATAATTCAGGAAAGTTTTAGGTTCAAAGATGTCATATTTTCACATGAATATTCCAGCCTCAGTGTGGATAAATAGACAGTTTGTGCTGTACCTCTTTCTGGGCTTGCTCGATGAAAACAGGGCGGTTTCTGAAAATCTTGATGGCCGAGGTTGTCTTTTTGAAGATGTCAACAGACCTGGCCCCCTTTCCAAAAGCACCATCCCCCAGAAAGGCCTGCACCGGGTACCGGGCGGCCAGCAGGGTTCCTTTGTGGACAGGAAACTCATCTACAGACGTCAAGGAGACTAGTGAGGAGCAGATGGACATAGCATATTGTTAAAAAGAGCATTTACAGGTGATACCACAAACACTGGTGTTCAAAGAAAGTACATCAACCCTTAAAACTGTAGTTGTTGTATAAATAATCAGAGTATATGAGAATATTTCTTACAGATTGAATCAGATAAGTTTGACATGTTTGGTTGATGATGTGATTTTGCAGATGTTCTAGCAGCTTTGAGCGACATGATACACACTGCAAGAGATGCAGCTTTTGTACATATTTCTATTTGTGATGCTTTTTAATAATGTAACAAAAAAACAGAAATGTAAAATCTCACCACTGTATAAACCGTCAATGCAGATAATTTCAGTTACATCTCATTAACATGAACAGCCTGAGAGCTCTACTGTCTGATTTACATTATAAACATCCAGAAAATACATCTCCTAGCTCTGATATATTTGTCCTGAAATTAGTTTTAACTAGAAAAATGTAAGATTGAACTTTTTCTTAAAATGTCCAATAATTTTTTCATAACTACATAAATCTGAGGTTTGTTTGTAACCATAACTGAAAAATTTTCTTTAAAATTTCTGACTTTTGTGCCGCTCTCAGCTTACCTGACACATTTCTCTCAATGCAGTGAAGGTTTTTCAAGAAAAACTCAAAGCGATTGTTGAAAAATAATCGTTTACAACGACAGAAAAGCATCTGTAGTGTTGTCTCAGGTGATGTGATCTGAAGAACTGATGTATTTTCAGGACTCACAGTGATTCTAGAACATCACTGTGTTCTACCTCATTGTTACCAACAATGAGGTAGAATTTGTATTTAAATGTATACTTCATTAAAAGTGCAAAAAATATGAGCATTAGAAATACTTAAAGAATTCAAAGTAACAGTACTCATTATACATTATAGTTGGAGCTGCTGAGCAGGTTGTTAATTTCCCCTCAAGGATTGATAAAAATTTATCTCAAACTATAATATGACATCATAATTCATTTCCTAACTAAATTTTATATTATTTAATTAAATCTGCAGAGTAACTAAAGTTATCAAAATCATGCCGTAGGTTAAAAAGTAAAATATTTTCCTCTTAATTGTAAAAAGTGTGAAAGGGATATAGTCCAGTAAAGTATCGGTCATGCATGTCCAATTTCCAATTTCTGTAATGATTTTTTTTTTTAACCATCAAATTGGATATTCGTGAAGATATTTGTGGAATTGTAGATTGAAATATTAAATATTTTCTGCCATAGATTTTCTTTTAAAAGATTACCTGTCAACCCACTTTCAGCACGTTTTTTAAGAATTGAAATGTGAGTCTTTGCTTGAACAACAAAATATCAGGAACTATTAAAGAGAAACTTCTGTTTTTAGTGGTACAACTTGTCATACCTGCTTAAACAGTTGTGGAATTTAAACAAAAACTATTTTTTAAAACTTCTGTGATCAAGTTTTTCATGTCAAAAGTTTTACATGTTCTGGTTTGTCTTTGTGACGTGCAACTACCTATGTTTCAGAAAATATCACTAGCCAACTTCTGCATTATCTTTTTTTGTGTGTGTGTGGCTCTTTTGTGCTCAAAATGGGACTTTTGATTATGGCTTCACTTTTTTTGGCCAAAATTTAACTCACCCATGATCAGAGACTATTTAATCTATTTGTCCAGCATTTCAGTAATAGTAATAACAGTGAAAACGTGAGGCTTCTCTCTTTAATAGTTCCTGAGATATTGTTGTTGAAACATAGCTTCAAATTTCAATGTGGAAAAAAAATGCTCTCTGAAAATACCTAATATATCAATCAAATATTTCACAGGTACAATTTTAAATATCCAGGGTTTATGATAAAAAGGTTTTAAGCAAATCAGAGATGGCCAAGCAGAAGTCACCTAATTATTTGGGATTTATTAAGTACAGTACTTGAGTACATGTAGTTAGTTTCTTTCCACCTTTGAGAAAAAGCATCAGATGGAAGTTTGAACAGCTTTGAGCGACATAATCACACTCTGACAGAGAAGCACTTATTCTTAGAGTCAGGATGAAGCCTGATAAACTTAAACTTTGTTTCCCATTAAAATGAAAAACTGAAGCAACTTGAGGGCGTCTGATAACATTTCAGCCATAAATGTCCCGTTTGATTGAAAAAAATGTTGTATAAAAGTTGCAAATGATTGTTTTGGAATATTTTGAGAGCACCCGTCAAAAATAAGTTAGCTTTGCCTTCATTACGAAAAAACACCCTTTGTACATATCTCTATTTGTGATGCTTATTAATACATTAAAAGAAACATTTAGAAATGTCAAATTTCTACTTGATACAATTTCACTGTAAATGCAAATAAATTCAGTTATATTTCATTAACATGAGCAGCCTGAGCTCTACTCTGTCTGATTTTAAAGATAAAAAATGTTGTTTCCAGCTTAAATATTTGTCTTGAAATTGCAAAATTCACTGTTTGTTTCGATAAGAAAAAGATTTTGATATAATTTTAAATGTCCCATATTTCTTTCACAACAACATAAATTTGAAGTTAATTTCCAACCATAATTCCAAAGTTTTCTGTGTTAACAGTTTTTTTTTTGTTTTGTTTTGTTTTTTTTACAACTTTCTGCTTACCTGACATGGTTCTTGATGTTACTGTCAAAAAAGTCAAAGCAGTTGTTGAAATACGGATGAAAACAGCGAAAGAAAAGCGTGTCATTTCAGGTGAAGTGATCTGAAGGACTGGCCGATGTGTCTGACTGATGCATTTATTGGTTTCTCAGTGATTCTAGAACTTTACTGTGTTCTACATTATTGTTAGGTCCCATTATATCCACAATGTTTTTATTTGAACCCCTCCATTGGTCACTTGCATGGAGAAAATAATGTGGATATAATGTGATGTTGTCATGTATTTAGATGTATACTTCATTACACGTACAAAAGCACATGGATCATGAATAATGTATTGGATTATAAGTGGTACATTCATGTGTTCATCACTTTAATATTGGAGCTGCTGAAGGTTTCTATGTGCTATCCTTTTATTTCTCCCCTTTACCTTCACCCAACCTGTCGAGGCAGACGTCCTCCCTCCCTGAACCTGGTTCTGCTGCAGGTTTCTTCCCGTTAAAGGAGTTTTTAAATCCCACTGTTTCCAAAGAGCTGCTCAAAGGGAATCTTTGGGTTTGTTCAGGTTCTCTCTATAATATAATGTCAGGTCTTCAGTGTAGGCCTACAAGCTTTGAATTGCTCTTTGTTGCCTGAGTTTCTCTAGTTGTATATAGTTTTTAATTTTAGAAATTGATCTCAAAAGTCACTATCCCGTCTCTTTTTTTTGTTTATCAGATTCCCTAAACTCTTATCCGGTTGTCTCTCCTGCTTTTATGCACACATTTCTGTTGTTTCCTATCTTAAAACATGCACAATTTTTTGATTACGTAATTCTGTTTTCATTTTTGAGAATCTTTAGACTTAGCTGCCTCCAATGAATGGACTTCCACCAAAATACCAAATCTTGCCTTGTAATACTTGACCACCAGGCAACAATTCCTCAAAGCTGCTAGCTATTACCTGGGATAAATGTGAAATTCAGTGGCCATAATTAATTGACTCACCTAAACATGCCTGCACAGGTTGGATGCTTAATTAAGCCTAAGTTTCATCCATACCAGAGATGTTACGATTCTGTTTTGGTCAATGCTACATTTATTTGATCTAAGATCTGAAAAAGGTTGTGCTGTATACGAAAATACAGTATATGGAAAAATAAGTTTAATGTGACCTAATCTTTCCTATTATAACAGTAGCTTGTTACTTAGTAAGTGGTTAAGTTCACATAAAGGAGCAAAAGTAATTTATTGTTTTCTATTACCATTTTTATTTTGAAGATAACATGGTACAACAACCCACCAGCTTGTATCATAATCAGACAACATATCTGCCGCAGAGTAAAAAAAAAGAAATTAGGTTAAATTTCACTTTATTTAGTGTGATTTATTTTCTGTTTGAGTGTCTTTTTACACATGGCATTTAAACGTTCTGTATTACAATTTTACCATTGCAACATTACTTTTACTTGAGTAAAATTAATTTAGCACTTTTTCACCACAGCCTCAAAGTTGTTCAAAAGTCTGTTGTTTGTGTGATAGTGGAAATATTTGTGAGATGTAGTAACTGGAGAAGGCAGCTGACTTTCATCGGTGAAAATGTCAACTTTTCCTCTTTTTCTCAGATTGTACAAGATAAATCACCTAAAATTGTACCATTTCACAAATTTGAAAGGGCAACACAATAAAAATGTCCCTGCCGATATTTCCAGGAACATTTTATTGTGTATCTAGCAGACCTGCTAGCTTAGTAGGATACAAGCAATGAGCACTGCAGCAGCTATGCCCTGCATATCTAACATACAGAAATTCATAGTTTTCGATAAATTTGTGATTGCAGGTTGCATTTGTTTGGTCACCTGTCACTAAACCATTTGAATCAAACGAGATGCCACCTATAGTGACCCAAATTGGATTTCTCTTTCTGTGTATTTTGCACATTGACACTGTAGTCATGACATGCTGGGAAAATTGTGCCTGGCATAAAAATGAAGACTGATATATTCTGAATATATCATAATATGTGTTATTTAACCTTTGAAGCAGACACAAGTTTGGTATCCTGCAGACATTCGTACCCAGCATGAAGTAGCTGTTGTAAACGAGTGGCTGGTGAAAGTCGAACATCGACAATAATGAGCTCAATTGTCACAATGAATGAATGAATAAATGAAAGTGGGTTAATTAGTTGGGATTCTAATGTAGGTCTGAGACTGCTGGATGTGTAAACACATGATATTATCCTAACATGTCAAAAACATTTGATAGGATGATAGTACAGACTTTTAATCTATAGTTACAGGTATTGCATATACATATTCTAAGTACAAACCCTCATCCTGGTGCCTTCTTGCTGATCTTACTGTGTGTTTGAGTGTTTCTGATGGAGGAAGCAGCTACCTGCCAAAAGTCCCAAAAATCTATTTCAAAGTCTTGCTTTAGTTCCTCTGCCTGGCTGCTCGACTGGCTCCCCCCTCAACAAGCCTTTTTCCAAACAGTGTCTCTGTCTCTCTGTGCAATCTGCTACCTCTCGGGTTCCAGTCAGAGATTGATTTGGAAACCGTGTTTGCCACTGATAGCTCATTAGCTGATGTAAGCACACCTTCTGCCTCCACTAACACAATTCTCTGTTCCCTTGCGGTCATGCTCTTGGCTGAGACCGGCGGCACAATAAATCCAGGTAATACCAGGTATAGCTAACTGACAAAAAATCACCACTGGCCAGACAAAACTATTTTAATAAAACCAGTGTTTCTATCTACCACTGTTATGTGAATATTTGTAAAGAATTAAACCATTGTAAATGAGCCATGTGTCAGTGTTAATTCCTCCACTGTATTTCTATAACAGTGAATCAGTTTTGGCGTTTTTTTAACATCTCAGCCGAAAATATGCAATTTGAAAATACGGAAACACACATATTGACAGCTGTGCAGCAGCCACAATGGAAGCAACGATTGCATTATTGCCTTTTAAGATTAAACTGGTGAAAAACAATTATTACAAAACTTTGGGAAATTTAATTACATTTCAGTTTGTACTTGACTGAAGTGAAAGCTATCAGTGCACAACCATGAAGGCAACACTCCTGCTCTCTCTGTAAATGTATTTAAATGATTCAAAGCCATTTGAAGTTGAGATATGGCAAGTTCTGCTGAGGGTGCTGATGTGTATCAAACTGTATCATCTGCGTACAAGTGCAAATTTGCATTTTTCACCGCTTTATCCAAATCATTTATATAAATAATAAAAAAAAGAAGAGGGCCAAGAATCGAACCCTGAGGTACAAGACACTGTTAAAAAAAATAGATTTTTGGTTCTGAACCTAGTTTTCTTAACAGTATCTTCCAGATACTAGTAGTAGAAATAGTAAGGGACCGCCGTTTAGCTCACTGAGTTAAGGCGATACCACATGGGCTCAGTCCCTTAGCAGCGGTCATAGGATAAAAAATGCAAAGGTATTAATTATTGTGAAAGTTTTGGTCTGCAGCTTCCATTTAAAGAATGCTTTTTTATCATTTAAAACTGGTTTTAAAGTCAGTCAAGACAAAATACATGCTGTTCTCCAAAAGCAAGTTGCAACTGTTGCCGGTTATCTATGTGAGTTCGTCAACTCTTTATCCCTAATTTGTTCACGAAACAGCGACATCTGTCTCCAATTAGACAGGTTTTACTTTCACATAATCTTCTTCCACTGATTTCAGAAAACTGGACCCCAGCTGGAGAACTAGTGATATCACTAATGAGACAGAAGTGAGTAGCTGAAGTGATCAGGCTTAGCTGAATCAATTAGTCAAATGACTCATAATGTGATTGCATATATATGCTACAGTAGGTTTTGCTGCTCTATTCTTGGCTGAGAAGCACAGTTGAGTTGGGAATGAACTTGCAGAAAGTCAAACATACTCCAGATGCTTTCATTATGGCAATTTACTCTCAATGATTAAATCAATTGTTACATTTGCTGTTATTTTTTGTTTAGCAATAACCAGTGGTAGTTTCATATAAGCATTATCCATTGCTGCAAAACCACATCCCCAGAATTTTCCCAAATCTGTCATTAAACACCTTCCTGATTACTCTCAGTTTTATGTGAAGGGTAATGGATGTAAGATTTGCTGGTATGAAGATCTGCTTAATTTAATCAAACGAAAAGATAGTAATTCAAAGGAAAGCATTCTCCTTAAGGTCTCAGACTTTATTCTCTTCAGTCAAGTTTGAAGGTTCACCCTTTTGACAAATAGTTATTTTTGTGGTGCTCGAGGTGCAGGCTGTTTAAAGTAGGATGCAATTTAAATGCTGTAAATGTCGCACATGAGTGACATTGAGGCACATGTCTAATAATTTTAGGTTAATGAATAAGAAACCACACATGCAGCTTTAAGGCTATTATGACTTAATGATCTGTTTTGTGTTGTGCTGTCATAGCAACTGCCTTCTTTTGTCGGCCTGCAAATATATTCACACAGCGAGGAAAAAGTTCGACTCACCTCCGTGTTAAAGGATTCCTGCCATCTATATTGCAGTTTATAACATTGCACAAGCTACTGTATGCTACTTGGGTGTACAGTAAATGCAGTATTTGGAGAATGCTGTCTACATTATGCATCTTTCAGTAGTTGTGTTGCTTTTATGTTTTGTTTACAGAAATAAAACTTTGTGAATAAGATAAGCATACAGCTGGTTTGGGTAGTACACTGTAAAAAGAAAAGCAAAAACTTTAAAGCAACAACAAAAAAATGCAATATTCGTGCAGCTGAGTTTCCAAATATACTGTAAAATAATGGAAAATAACCATTTCACAAAAAGGCAGTCATTTTCCATAATTCAAATACATTTTGTAGCCTTAATTCTACATGAGATAATGTAATTTTTTAAAAATGTAGGACAGGGATGGGCAACTCTGGTCCTTGAGGGCCACTGTCCTGCATGTTTTAGATGTTTCCCTCTTCCAACACACCTGAGTCAAATAATCAGGATGAGCTGATCATTTGAATCAGGTGTGTTGGAAGAGGGAAGCATCTAAAACATGCAGGAGAGGGGCCCTTGAGGACCAGAGTTGCCCATACCCGATGTAGGATATCTACATAATAATAATAATAATAATAATAATTAACAATTAATAATGTGAAAACTTCTATAATTATACAAGATATCTTTCATTTAACAAACAAATGTATGTGAAATTGAAGAACCAATAATTCTTTGTCTGTTAATTGCCACTAATTATGTATAATTTTAGGAGTTTACAATGTTTAATATTAATTTGACAGTTTAACCCATTAAATGAAAAGGAAATAATTGTGAAGTTACATTACATTTATGACTGTATTTTAACTTTATTTGTAGTTCAAATAATTTCAATTTTAAATTTTTTTTGAGTACTCAATAGTTACGGGTTTTTAATGTTTACTTTGAACATATACATTCACTGGTACTTTTATTGGTAATTTCATGATTTAAAAAATATCAAAACAAGTCTGTAAAATAAAAGATAAAAATGTTGTAAAATTTCAGATTTTTTCATACATTTTTTCACAGGCTATCTCATTTATTCATTTATTACCTCCGCCAAGCGCCAAGCGCCAAGCGCCAAGCGCCAAGCGCCAAGCGGAGGTTATGTTTTTGCCGGCGTTTATCTGTTTGTCTGTCCGTTTTTTTGTTTGTTAGCAAGATAACTTGAACTCTGAACGGATTTTGATGAAATTTTCAGGAAATGTCGATAATGTGACAAGGAACAGGTGATTAAATTTTGGTGTCCCCCCCCCAAATTATATTCGTCATTAATTGGACCCGAATATCCGGAGCACAGAAATTGCTATTCAGACCAGCCTTAATGGGTGGACATGAGCTGCTTGGTGGAGGTCTGCGCTCTCCAAGTGCTTTTCTAGTTTATCTATTGCTTTTTCAGTTTTCTAAAGTATTAAATGTCAATTGTGTTTACATCCTGTTTAGTCATTGAAACCTCCTCTGTTTTTACCCTTTCATTCATGGTAATAGTTTTCCACCTAATGAAACAGAACCTCGTGGAACCAGGGGAGGAGGCATCAGATTTATAACTATTTGAGAGTTCCTTGTGATGTTTGTACATTAATCAGCAACAAGTATGAACGAATTTGACCACCAACAACCTCCTGATTGCTGATAGAAATCACAGTAGCGAACACACTGCTTTACGCTGACATCTCAGTGTCAGATGAAATGATGATTGCAATGAAACGAATCACTCCCCTCGATTTTCTCAATCACACTGGCATTTGACTGCTGGATTATTTGCTCAGAGACACAACAAAGACAGGAACAGAAATAATAAAAAGATTTAACGCTCTGGTGTGATTACACACAAATGTCAAATGTCAAAGGAAAGTCGCTAAGTTATATTTAGGGCTCAGTATTTTTGTCTTATTACAAAAAATCTAGTTAAACACTATGTTGATTATGGAAAAACACACAAATACAAAATATGTATAAAAACAGCATTTGCAGAAAACCATGTAAAGTGTATGTAATGCATGGATGAAGATATATGGTATAGAGAGACTGATGTGAACTGGCAAGTTCATTTAAACACAAGACACTTGTGCTAAAAAGGATAAGTACTCAATGGAGGACCTAGGAACCCTACTCTGTCTCTTTTCCTACCGGTGACCGGTTGATTATAATAGCGTGAACATATTTCGATTTTGACTCACAAAAAACATTGAACTTTATGTAACCCTGTAGAACATATTGCAACGCACTGCTTTTCTTCTCTGTCAGCAGGCTGTAAAAAAAAAACTCACTTGAACATATTTCAATGCTTAAATTCTTTCTGAATCTGTTTTGCAGTCTGTTGCACAGAAGCTCTTTACAATTTCAGAAGTGCTTTTGATGTTGTTTTTCCATCTGAATGCACAATGACAGATGCAGTCTGTTGGATGTTCGCCAGTCCGGGGGCAAATAATTGAGGCAGCGTCTGCATACCCTCTATTACACTCTGCTGTCCCCTTCCTGCTGTATGCTTTGGAAGCAGTATTATAGTGACTATGGCTGCACCTGGAGGTATTGTGGCAGATTTAAATGACTTCTATAGTAGATGAAATGCTTCATAAGCTCCTCTTTCACAACATATAGACCAACTCCAGTAAACATATCATGGTAGGATGTTCCTTGCTACCTCAAATAGAATAGAATAGAGAGCCTTTATTGTCATTATACAAAGTACAATGGGATTTAAAGAGCCGCTCCCTAAGTGCACCAACAATATACGTTACAAAATATTCTAAAACTCAATTTGTAGTAGAAACACACCATGTACAATACAGTAATATATACATTATGAGTGGTATATATACATGAATGAGCGTCATTCTTCCAATCCAGATGGCCAATTTGCAGCATTTAACTAGAAACTTTCCATTCAGCACATTTACTTATGTTTGAGTTAGAGAATCCAGTCTGGTTGAAAAAAAAAGCATTTAAAGAATGAGGTTTGTGATTTTTGTATATATATTTTTTTTAACTCGTCAGCAAACCCAAATGCTTTTTTTTTTTAAAGAAAAAAGCC
>OMNN01099895.1:1603-22900 GCA_900302755.1 Chromis chromis | reverse complement strand
GGGGAAATTTTATTGTTACAGGAGCAAGTATAAAAAGTAAAGTGACCACCACAATATCCATCCATCCATCCATCCATCCATCCATCCATCCATTATCTATACACCGCTTAATCCTCTGCAGGGTCGCGGGGGGGCTGGAGCCTATCCCAGCCAACTCGGTCGAAGGCAGGGGACACCCTGGACAGGTGGCCAGTCCATCACAGGGCCACACACAGGACAAACAACCAGGCACACACTCATTCACACCTACAGACAATTTAGAATTCTCAATTAACCTCAGCCTGTTTTTGGACTGTGGGAGGAAGCTGGAGAACCTGGTGAGAACCCACGCTGCACAGGAAGAACATGCAAACTCCACACAGAAAGATCCCAGGCGTTCTAACTGGGACACGAACCCTGGATCTTCTAGCTGTGAGGCGACGGTGCTAACCACTGAACCACCGTGCAGCCCACCACTACAATAGAAAAATGTAAAATATAATAGAAAAGTAAATACAATAGAAAAATATACTACGATACAAAATCCACAATAAAGTGTAAAATATACTTTGAATAAAACATGCACTAAATAGAAAAATGAACCATAAAATGCTATAAATATATGTAAACATGTGTAGTTCCAGTAAACGAATGCAAGCTGAATAAGGTAGAAGATGCAGAGGTGCAGATGTTTCCTGACTTTGTAAATGCAGCAGTTAGCAGATTAACAGTGACTGTGTCTATCGTCCTAACAGTTTGTGGGCCAGTTTGGTGCAGGTGAAGACATGAAACCTCACTCCTGCATCTGTAACTAATACTGTGGTTGTGTGCGGCGCTCGTTTCAGACCGGAGGATTACGTTTCCCCAGATATGATGGGATGTCTAATCCAGGGTGTGTGAGAGCGATAGCTGTTGTGGTTTCATTCGGTGCAGCAGCTGCTGGCAGCAGCAGGACAAATGGTCACAGATCAGTCAGAGATTCCAAAAGGCAAACTGCAAGCTTCAGTCGTGTTTGCAAACTTCTAAATTAGTCAGCTCTCTCCATCCTCTCTGTCTGCTTCCCATGTGGCCTGTAAAATGTAGTGTCAGTTTGTGCTGGACTCCTGAGATCAGACTTGACACCAGCTGATCCTCTGGCATTAGCTTCTGTCACGGACGAGAACACTGTGACACATTTTTCTATTAAATGACAGTAAAACGCTGGTTCCTACTGCAAACTGGAAGTAGACTATCCAATAATATACTGTATTTATATCCTGTTGGTAAGTTAAATAACATCGACTGTAACTGTAGTTTTGTGTCGACTTTTTCTTTTGTGTCTCATTTGTGACGTTTTGTGTGTCATTTATGTCGTTTTGTGCCTCCTTTGTGTTGTTATATGTCTCATTTTTGTCAATTGTGTCCCTTTTTTTGTTTTCTGTCCCTTCTTGTGTCGTTTTGTGTCTTGTTTTTGTCGTTTGTCACACTCGTGTCGTTTCATGTCTTGTTTTTGCCCCTTCATGTCTCATTTTAGTCATGTTGCGTCTCGTTTGAGTAGTTTAGTGTGTTGTTTATGTTGTTTTGTGTCTCCTTTGTGTTGTTTTATGTCTCTTTTTTCTTTCTGTGCCTCATTTGTGACATTTTGTATGTCTCAGATAAGATAAGATAAAGTATACTTTTTGTGGCATTTTATATCTTGTTTTTGCCCCTTTATGTCTCATTTTTATTATGTTGTGTCTTGTTTGGGCAGTTTTGTGTCTCCTTTGTGTTGCTTCATGTCTCATTTTTCTTTTGTGCCTCATTTGTAAGACTTTGTTTGTGTGTCTTTGTGACAGTTTCACACCTCTTGGCCTTGAACTTGACCTTTGACCTTGAACTTTCTGCTGTCTGTCTGTATGTATGTATGTGGGTGTGTATGTCCGCACCATAACTCGATAACAAATTGAGATAGGATAATCAAACTCTGCACAGATGTTCATCTTGACCTACCCTGGTCACCCATTAATTTTGGGGTCAAAAGGTCAAAGGTCAAGGTCACAGGGCTACCTGCCATGTTTAGGAAGGCATCCGGCGTGGGTCTGCATCCTAGTTTTTCTTTTTCTTTCTTGTTTGTGTCATTTTATGTCTCATTTTTGTCTTGTTGTGTCTCATTTGTGCAGTTTTGTGTCTTGTTTGTGTTATGTCTCATTTTTCTTTTGTTTCATGTTTGTGACGCTTTGTTTGTGTCTCTTCGTGACAGTTTTGTGTCTTGTTTGTGTAGTTTTGCGCCATTTTTGTTAGTGTTTTATGTCTCGTTTTTCTTATTTTTCTCATTTTTCTCTTTCGTTTTATGTCCCATTTTGGTACCTTTGTGTCACATTCTTGTCATGTCGTGTCTCGTTTATGTTGTTTTGTTTCTCCTTTGGCTTGTCTTATGTCTCGTTTTTCTTTTGAGCCTTGTTTGTGATGTTATGTGTCTGGTTTTTGGTGTTTTGTCTCTTGTTTGTGTCATTTTTTTGTTGAGTTAACATTGTCAGTTTTTGCATCTAATCTTTACGAAGATGCAACACAATGTCAGTCACTCAGCACGACACCTGTCCTGCTCTCCACTGGCTTTAATCACACCACAAATTAATTTCTCACTGACGTCTCCTAAGCCTCATCTGTTCGTCATCTCTTTGACACTCAGCAGGCTCATAATTACAAAGCTGTGTATGCATTTAAATATAGATAATATAGATTTTTGACCTCTCTAGTGCCAAAACTACTGTTAGGATCCATATTTATTATTGTTAAACTGGATCTAGCTCTGCTGCTCTGCCTTTTGTGACGCCGCAACCAAATTTTTTTTTTTTTTGGAATGAGTATAAATTATATATAAACTACAATAAATGTCGTTGTAGTGCACATATTGACATTTGTTGTTCTAGTTATCCTGTTTTTTCTGGTAGCACTGTTCCAAAAAGCTAAACCACCTTCCTGGAGCTTATCTGGCAGTAGACTATATCGAAAACAGAACTATTTTACATGAGATATACCAGATATACTCAGACAGATACAAAGAAGTCTAAAATATTAACAATAAAGCAAAGAAAAGTCAAACGGAACAGGCAGGTACAGCAATAACTTTCTTTAAATGAGGTGCTTTCACCTCGGAGAATGACAGCGAATGCGTTATTCCACCATTAGACAGATCAAGTGTGACAACGTGTGACATTTAAGAAAAGCTGATTCAAAACAAGCCTTCACATTATGAGACTGAGCCAGTAGAAACTTTAGCGAAACAAATACGACTACAAAGAAAAGAAATAAAGAAGTCGAGGCAGAGATAAGACTGATCTTCTTTGTACTTCTGAACAACAAAAACTGAGAGAATATATAATGTCCTTTTGACACGTTTTGATCTCAAACGCCATCCTAACAACTTTTTCCTGCTGGCAAGTGTTCACCTTTCAAAAGAATAAAGAGCTTATCGGAGACAGAAAATAAAACACGAGGATAATAACAAAGCAGAGCGTCATCTGAACTCCCTCCGGCCTTTTGATGAAGACTCGCGTCTGATCGTCAGACCAGATGTGCATATTTACAGCAGGCGCCTCCTGCGATTCATTTCAGCTTAATTTCATCCATCAATGCTCATCATGTCATCTGCAGCTCCGTAATATGAATCATTTCACCTCCGTGCGCTCGGTGGGAGGATCAAAAGCGAAAAAAAGCAATATATGTTGAGTGCTTTTGTTTCAAGTTAGAGCGTTCTCCAGCTGAAGTTTCATCAAAAGTGGCTCCAAAAATGGACCCTTGATGGACGTATTGTTCGCCATGGGCATGGGAGATGTGGTATTTTGGCTGCGGGACTGTCTCTCTAATGTGTGATGTTTAATCCTGCTGCTAAGCCTGTCTATGTTGGTGATGCGGCTGTCATTTCTCTTAAGAGGTAACATTTTGGGCTGCAGGTTTCTTTTCTTAGGTCACTGCATTCCTTCTCAAACTGTATTCTGGGCTAAAAGCTACACAAGAGGCAGGAGACAGGAGAAACCATGATGATAAAAGACAAGTAAGTATATTTTTTAGGTGCATCTGCTGATAAAAGGCCAAAAAAAGAGCAGTAACAAGTGTTTCTTTTGGAATTTTGAGCTTTGCAGGATTGAAAAAGATGAGCATCAGCTAGAAGAGCATCATCATGTGCAACTATGATTGTCTATAAAAACCCAAAAATAACAAAAGAATATGCTTTGAATTCAGTCTGAAGATCCAAATGACCTTCAGTTCGATGGTAAACAAAAATGAGCCAAACCTGCTTCTTTACCTGGCAGTGAAATATAATTGTATCTCAGCTTGGTTAGTGCTTTTCCCTTCGGCACGGTATCTGTCTCCAATGTTCAAGTTGCAGACATATTACATTCATAATGTCACTGCCTAATGTGTTTGAGAAGCAGTTTGCTTTAAAATCTTTTACATGATGCCTTTTAGTGCTCGTGAACTTGGTGATTCAGGAGGCATTTTCATAAATTACGGAGCTTCTTGCATTAAAAGCTGAAGAGGGAGACTTATACATAGAAACGAACATCCATTACTTTCAGGTCCTTAGAAAAGGAGTTCACACGATGCTGACTAAAGCTACCAACAGCAGGGAAATGTCTCCGTAATTACCTGTAGTTTTAAATCTGGTTTCTGCAGCACCGCTAATATGGATGATCGCTAAAGTGCGCCACTTCCGGTTATAAAGGCTGATTCCACCCAAATGCTACTTATAATTTCAAAGGTTTATTCAACTACTATTCCACACAAAGTACTTCCTGATGTCTAAGTACTTGTAGTTTTGAAGGTTTATTCCACCCAAGCAGTACTTTCTACCATGTTATGGATTTCAAGGTTTATTGAAGACAAAATAATATTATATGTCCAAGTACTTATAATTCTAAAGGCTTATTCCACTCAAATAGTACTCTTTAAAGACCAAGTTTAGATTTCAAATGTTCATTCTTAAATACTATTTTCGTTATTTAGCCTGGAGTTGGGCTCGCACTAGGGCTCCATTAAATAGATAAGCAATCAAGCCAAGAGTTGGTTTTGTAGCAGAAAACATGGTTTGTAGTGCCGAATGGTGATTTAAAACATAGTTTGTTTCTCACACTGTGGCAGGCTAAAGATAACTGTGCTGTGCAAATGAAGAAACCGGAACTGTTTTAAATGTTAAACAAATAAAACTTGTTTTACATTCAACATTTACGCTATGATTATCGTTCATCTTGGCCGGAAATTAGGTCTTTGTGACTCATCCACTCAGTAGGTAACATGTAGGAGTATGGCGGAGCCTGTGGTGGATTCATTTAAGGAAGTATCCAAGAAAAGTTTCTGATGCTCCAAAAAGAATTTGCTGTTTAGACCAAAGATTGCATTTTTAAAAAGACAGATGCCACAGTATATAATTCCTCTCAATGCCAGAAGGGGGAGACAAAAGTTCCACACTGCAGGTTTAAAACACTTAATACAAATCTAAATTCTCAGACACTAATGCGTCCTGAAAGTGCATACATTTCCATTATGGATCCAATATCTAAAGCAGCTTGTGCGTACTTCTATAATCATGATGGCATAGCAATGGTTTGATAAATGAATAAAAACAAAACACTCTTCATTGTGATTAATTACCTGCAGAACCTCAAAACAGCTTGAGCGGATACCACAATGACATTATGTGGGAGTAAACACTTTAAACAACCTGCAAAGCTGTGGTGAAGTTTAACGAGGAATCCAAAGGCAGATTAGTGACTTTATGAGGCTGTACTTTGAGCTAAATGCTAATATCAGTATGCTAACATCATGATGTCATTCATCTTGCAGGTATTTGCCAACCAAAATATAGGACCAATTAAAATTTGACCTTTTGATGGCATTAAATGGAAAGTTAAAGAGCCAAAAAACATTAGATTTCATTCAGAGCATTAATGAATGCACCAAATGTCATGCCAATCCATCCAATAGTTGCCGAGGCATTTCTACCTCATCGTGACACAAACCTGTCATTTTGTGTCTCAGTTCTGTCATTTTGTGTCTTGTTTTGGTCCCTTTGTGTGTCATTTTTGTTATGTTGTGTGTCATTTGTTCAGTTTTCTGTTTTCTTTGTGGTTGTATGTCACATTTTTCTTTTGTGTCTTGTTTGTGACATTTTGTCGGTGTCTGTTTGTGACAGTTGTGTCTCCTTTCTGTCGTCCTGCGTCTCATTTTTCTTTTGTGTCTTGTTTTTGTCATTTCGTGTATGGTTTTTGATGTTTTATGTCTCATTTGCATCCAATTTTTTGTTAAGTTCACTTGTTTTTTTGACTCCGAAAAAGAAGGAACGAAATAGAATTCTAATTTTTCTTTTGTGTTGTGGTTGTGACGTCTTGTTTGTGTCACTTTGGGACAGTTTTTTCTCCTTTCTGTCATTTTACCTCATCGAAAAGTTAAGTGACCTTAGTATAAACTGTGCATACACCGTCTAGTTCTATGTATTTGCAGTTAATGGCATAAAATGCACCAACATTTGGGTGTTCAGAGGCTTTACAGATTATTTTATGTATCAGCAGTAAAGGAAAAACCATTATCCAACATATTTGCAAACCGCTAAGGCTCAAGACCGATCGGCTCACGATCAAACCAGGGTTTAACATCAGTAACACACAGCAGTGATGGACACAATATAGTCAGAAGAGGTTTTTCTAACTGCTCCAGCGCCATAAAACCACAAAGAAGAGCTTCAAATGTTTCCTCAGCGGGCATAACGGTCACCACGTCCCCTAATTTTAATCTGACACACGCTTTGATCTGTGAGTCGTGGAGAAATCACTGTTAAAGAGCAGATGGATGGAAGGAGGGGAGGTTCAGGCAGAGGCTGGCAAAACGAAATGACACAAAACATCTTCCTCTTGTCATGAGAGTATCATCACATTAGACACTGCTAACTATTTAATGTCAGCTGTTGGATCAGTGTGAGATCTCAACAACCGCATGTTTTTGATCATATGTCAGGGAAACAAGACTGCAGACAACCAAACGTCTACAGAGAACCTAAATTATTTATAGCACAGCAAGGCCAAAAATGTATCTATGATCCAATTTTGAAACCTTACATCTAGATCAGTGTTGTTTATTCAACTCAAATAGTGTCCATTTTAACATTTTAAAAGCATGTACAGCTCTATATATATTTTTTTAATGAAACAGTTAATAAAATATACAAAAAAAGGTGAAAAAATAACCAACATATTGCATTTTATATACATAAACAGGAGGCATTTGAAAGGCTGCTAACTGAATGATCAGAATTTTGCTTAAGATCTTAATAAATGCAGGAAACAGATGATCATAGCTGCTGTAACTTTCTAATAAAAGATCAACTTACTCAGTGTTTTTCATGTTTTTTTTTTTGGAAACCCGTAGTTTCTTTTGAAACTCTTCAACTTTTACTGCAATTCAAAGGGTTTTTTATGCTTCAAAGGATTCATAACTGGCCTAATGAGCCATTCGCGGTTTCGCTGCACCGGCTGTTTGTACTCAGACTTCTTCAGACCAGATCTTGCGCTACAGTCTGCCTCGCTCCATTTCGTTTACATCATCGAGCTTCCAGCGCTCTGGGAGGATGCAACGGTGAAGCCCTATGAATGCAAGAAGAAGCCGAGGTACGCTGAAAAGCCAAAGTCCGACCAGCAAAGGTAGGCTGAGGAGGAGTTTGTATTGTAGCCACATCAACATCAAGACTAATCTGGGATTTGAAGTCCAAGGAAAGGCCCACCGCCAAGAAGTCAAAAACCTCTTCAAAGCTGCTAAGGATGGTAGTCAGTGGCTCTGGATGCAGAGAAAAGACTTCCTGAATGAAAGGCATCTAAAGCAGATACTTGGATTCAATGCAGAACCCTCTGAAACACAGAAGAAAGATGGAGCCAACCCAGAAGATGCCACCACTCAAGTCTCAGGAGTGTAATTAAAGAATACTAGCAGCTAGTCGTACGGAACAGATCTACTGGGAACTTTGAGGTAGAGGACTGCACTGGGATTGGGATTGGTTTCATGGGACCCAAAGCAAATACTAAAGAAGTGGGTGGCCAAAAAATAAACTGCGTGTCCTGTGATTTAACTAAGCACAATGGTGCAGTCGACACATGAAGCTCAAAACAAGATTAAAGCAGGTTTTTGCACTACAAGAGCAAAGCAAAGTACACAGAAAGTAACTCAGGGCACCTATTCCCTCCACCTAATTAACTGCATTAATGCAAGATTAAAAAAAATCTAATTTACCGATTTAGATCAAACTTTCAAGTTGCAAACGTTATTTTTAATGGGTTGTGTTGACATAATGATGTTGGTAATTGTGTGTAATTTAAACTCAAATCCCCGCGTTAGTTGATTTAAAATGAAATTCAAGTTGAGGTAAGTTAATGCAATTGGCTTGATAGCTTGATTTTTCTTCATCTTGAGTTCACTAGACTTACTAAACATACCCAGACAATGCCAGATGGTTAAGATTGGTAACTAAATAAACTCTGATTGTAGAGGAAAAGCTAATTCCCCTGACTCGTTGTAGTTTGTTGGTTGAGCATAACTTAACTGGAAGTTGTCCTTTTTTTCGGGAGTAAGTCCAATATTTGAAGACATTTTTCAGTTGCTTCTGACAAAGATGGGAAAGAATTGGACTTGGTTGCAACAACTGAGCAATATATTGCGATACAACAGGCACAAATCTGGCAATTATGTGCTGAGGAGACATACCTGCTCCATTCTCTGCAGTCAAAGTAAGTTTATCTTCAAAGATAAAGCACTTTTTCCTGCATGAAATGTATAATTAACTGCGGTAGAAGAGCTCATTCACGAGTATTGTTTTGTTTCGGATGTGTTATTAGCTCACGGACGAAATGAATTGACTGATTCGTCATGCTTCCTCTGGGTTGTCACATTAAACAAATGCTTCTTTTGATACTTCATGCACTTTTATTCCTTTAGAAGAGGCTTGTGGTCCTTTGTTTCTTAGATACTATGATAACTTCCAACTGTTGATTCATCATCCAGCAGATTTTATATCCTGATCAACCAGTTATCCAAGGACAATTGCACACCTGGTTTAGGGTGTGCTAGTGTTTCATTTTGTACTATGGAAATGTGTCGTCCTCAAGCTGTGATTTAAATCCAAGGGAACTCTTTGCACATCTATTACATGAGGCAGGTGGGTAGGAGAGACGCAAGCGACTCCTGCACACTGTCTAACTTACATTTTTTAGTGCAAAGTTTCGGTGGTAGACCTTCATCAGGCAAAAAGTTTGGTGAAAAGCCAGAAGCCATCTTAAATAGGGAGTAGCTCTGCCACCAATGAACAACCTCCACATACCCTTGGGAGGTATGAAACACGAAAACAATAAAAAAAATAGGCAAGAAAAAAGATTATTTACATACTATGAAGAGCATGACAGTCAACAGTAATGCGTCCTCAAGCTGCATTTTGTGAGAAGATGCACAGAGAATCCTGTTTCTACTGAATGCAACTGTAATTTTGCACCGTTGTTATCGGCATCTCTTTATTAAGTTTCCCCTGCAAGGCCACAGGAGACACAAAATCAGAGGAACTCTATTTTGCGCGGGAGTGAATGGTCCAAATGTCCATGCACATGCAATGATCAGAAATCCAGCAGAACGAGATTAAGAAAACAGTCTCACGCAGAGCTCTACCTTGAGCCATCCACTTCTTTCTTTTGCAGACTGCAATGTAATTTGTCTACAATGGCTGCTACACCACAGGCAGTGTCAAGGTAAGCAACCTCCACATTTAGCCAACTGTAGATGCACCACTGGGCGGCTGTGGCTCAGGTGGTAGAGCGGGTTGTCCACTGATCACAAGGTTGGCGGTTCGATCCGGTCCCCCCCCACATGCCGGAGTGTCCTTGGGCAACACACTGAACCCCAAGTTGCTCCCAGTGGCAGATTAGCGCCTTGCATGGAAGTCTGTCGCCATTGGTGTGTGAATGAATGGGTGAATGAGAAACACATTGTAAAGCGCTTTGAGTACCACTAAGGTAGAAAGGCGCTATATAAGTGCAGACCATTTACCATTTACCACTCTCTTGGCCATCCAGACAGTCAGAGACAATCACGACAAGATAGGAAAGTAACACAAAGGAATATAAGAAGAGGGCATGGTTGACAAGATAAATTGTAAATCACAGTTTAAGAGGTGAAAAACATGAGAGAAAAGTTTGCCAGCGTGGCTGTGCTCAAACAGGATGCACTTGCTGGTGTTCGAATTGAAAACGGAAGCTTTGCCATCCAAGATGCTCCACCTAGCATC
The DNA here is from genome assembly GCA_900302755.1 of Chromis chromis. Lineage (NCBI taxonomy): Eukaryota > Metazoa > Chordata > Actinopteri > Pomacentridae > Chromis > Chromis chromis. The sequence continues at coordinate 12,648 of OMNN01099895.1, read as the reverse complement.
ACTTCTATGCATCCATTTCTTCTCAAACAAGGCAGTTGCAAGCCTCCACCAATCTTCTCTGAGTAATGGTGATATGTCACCTTGCTTTGTGGTGCAAATCTAGTCCCCCATTCATCCACTGCAGAGTCAATATCAGATCAGCAGCGTCTGAGAAAATGTCTTTGACACACAGATGAGCAAAGAAAGCTTTTTTTTCCCTTTCCCTTCTCCCCGGCAAGTAAACAAAATATGACTTCCCATTTTTCGCCAATCAAAGCGGTTTTATATTGCAACAGCACAACAATGGCTTGCATCATCCTCCAAACTCGTACATCAGCTGTGTGTGCGGCACATTGCGCCGAACAGATGGACCGACGCCGACTGATCCTCAGTTCCACCCAGATTTCATCATGGGGGGCGAAAACACCTTTGAAGGCATCTGCTTGGTGCATCAGTTGAGTTTTGAGTGTGATTATCAGAGTTGCCAGACTGTATAGGCTGCGGGGAAGCATAATAGCTCACATAAGTTGCAGCCTCCTGTCAGATGGCGAGGTTTAGTGGGGATAAATGCTGAATTTATAATGACTCATATTTACTCGATTTATGGATCGCACACAGAGGCAGTCGCTGGAAAGATGAAGTTATATGTGTGAAAGTTTACGTTCAAATTTACATTTTTATATATGGTGCGATCCCTTAAAGGCAAATCCATTTTCTGTACTTAAGTATATCTTTATCTCACCCTCACAGAGTGCTGTGATCATTGGCAAAATGTTGAATTAGTCTGGGGGAAAAAAAAAGAGAGATCCACCAGCCCCAGCAGGGTCAGTTAAAATGAGCAGTTTATATGCTAATGTGGCACAACCTCTTTTTAGTACAATGCAAAGGGAGCTCCGATTGAGTTTTGAAATTCAAGCGTTTTTTCTGTGACTGAGCCAAATACAGGAAGTTTCCAGTGCCAGTGACGACAACATTAAAGCTAATCATAGTCTGGTTCTTCAAGTGAAATTAGATATTCGACACCTGAAAAGGACAAAAGATGGGATTACATGCAAACTTGTAGCCGCGTTATGTCATTTTCTTGCCCTTAATTTGCTCCCGGATCCAAGGTTTGCTCGATGGGGAAATCGAATCTGGTAAGACGGGATGAAGTGGCTGTAAGTATGGTTTAGTATATGCAGTAGTCGATTTATTGCAGTGGGGAATATTTTTGTAGAAGTGTGCTCTATATTGACTTGTTTTGACTTTTAGTTTTGGTTTGTTCCGGATGCCAATGCAATGCAAAGTCAGTAAAATGAGATTTATCACCCGGCCGCAGCTCCCCTAAGCTCTAACCGAGTGTATCAGCATCTTTCAGCTCATTGTTTCAGCCTCGCGGTCTGCAACTTTACTGTTTCGGTGAAGTCTCACAGCTACCCATAGTGTAGTTTTCATCCACTGAAGACAGCTGTTTTCAGTGAAATAAAAAAGTTCTGACAAACTTTCCATTTCCCCCAAGCGGCCACACACAAAAAAAAAAATCCCTTATTGCAGGTTTTAGTTTGGAGAAGTTTAACTGTATGAGTTGGAGAAGTTGGACCAGAAACAGGGATTCTGTGTGTGTTCTAAGTTTTCGATCACCACCAGCAGTGTTCAAAGGTGCTCTTTACTCTTTGATGAAATAAAGAATCCATGCACAAGTGAAACTGAAAGCCCAACACTGGTGAGAAATGTTTTGTTACTGACAAAAGAATCCAGCAGAATAGTTAATGCAGCACAGTTCTGGCAGCTAGACACCAAAGCGTATTATTCTCAGTTGTACTAAGTCATTAAGGTTGTTGTAATCGTGGACAATGTTTGGGTGTTTTACCAACCATGGACAGATTTATAATGGGATTCGAGCATTTTCAGACTCCATATGTTTACATTTCACTGCTTAAAAGGCAAAGTCATAAACTAAAGGCTCAGTCTCTTCCTAGCAATTTAGTAGATTATTAAAAAACCTGTTTACAAGATGAGCTGATTTTTACTCAAGATCAGAGGTCTGGAACGACCGGTGATAACAAAATGACATTTAATCAACTGGCTTGTAATTTTTTAGCAACACATATTCAAGTTCAAGACAGTGACGATGATCAAAACAGCCACGTTTAATAGTGGGAGAAAGGGAATTGTTTACCTGCAATCACAGGCACAAAGGCGTAAGCTGCTAAAAAAGTTCACCTACGTAACTCCAGTCTCAAAACACAATCAAAACTTTTTGTTGTCTTAATAATATCGTGCTGACAGCTCAGGATTCTTCAAGAGAAGCTTAAACACAAATGATTCCCCTGTATAAACCTGAAATCTGTGCAACAGCTGACATCTAGAAGAACACAGAACATTGTTTACCATCAGATCTTGCGTTCATAAGGCTTTTGTTGCTGTGAAGGTGTGTAAATGCACACATCAGTCTCAATTTAAAGAGGCTGCGTGATGCCGCAGGTACTTGTGAACGTCAAAGGAAACAATCAACAAAAAGGATGTCAGCTGTTTCTACAAAATCCCGAATTTTAGCACATCTAGTGAAATCTGAACGACTCTATTGTTTTTGACATTTCAGATCTGCCTGAGTCACTTTAAATAGTTGTCTTTCTGCAGACATGTATACATTTTATATAACAGACGCCCGTGGGAGGTGTAGCGCAACCTGGACAAGAGGCGGGGTTTAATCAACCCCCGCTGGGTCGCCTCGGTGACGGCGTGTGATGTTGAAAGACCCGAATCACCCGACGACCCCCAGGAAACATCACAGATGATGCGTCCTGGTGCATCACGAACTGTACGTTGAAAGAGAAAATACATAAAAGTTGATTTGTGATGCTGCAGAGATCTGTGTGTGTGTGTGTGTGTGTGTGTGTGTGTACCTCTTCTGACTAAACACACACAAACTGAAGCTTTTGAACTCGCTGCAGTTTTCATTCTGAACCTGTTTTTGTACAGAAATGTAAAGGAAATGCCTGAAAGACTGATCTGCAGCTTTACCCACTATCTATAATATTTTTCTTTTGTAATGTTCAGCAACATATTGCCACCTCCCTTCAATGCTTCACATTCAAGTTCCGCACTATTACATTAGTTTTAAGAACCAGAAATACGTGGGGCTCTGCTGTAAAGATAAGAAAAAACTGGTCAATCGTTGGACCTATAGGACAGAAGCAAAGCTTTGGCACCATGTTCACTGCTCTTGTGTTAACCAACCAGCAGCAACCAAGTGTATAATTGGTAGGCGGTGTCACAAACCTAAGCTGGCCTTAAACAAATGGAGATAAATTGAAAATAAACAGTAAATTACAACAGACAGATCAGATCCAACAAAGGGGTTCATTAAACAAGCATATTTTCTAGTGTATATTGAGGGATGATAACAGTATTTACTCAGTATTGAATGCATGGTTGCACCCTAGCCAAGGCAGGCAGCTGGTCCATATTTCTTTCTGACTCAGACATACTGCAGTCGTATAGTCTGTGAACTGGAGGAAACATGACACATTCTCTATCTGAGATTTAGGAGGTGATAGCAATTTCGCTAGTGTAAATTAATGCAGAAACATGGCAGCAACAGCACACAACATTTTCTCCAGCATAAATGCTAGGGAACTAAGTCACGGTAAAACCATATTAATCTAGGGTCAGGATTGTTGTGAATGATCTCCACCTACACTGTTTATTAGACATCTCTAGCAATTCATTAATCAGTAGAAAATGTATTCCAAAATAGAAAATGTTACACTTCTTGAAATGTATTTATACCATGAGGCATGGCTGAGTCAGAGTGGGGTATTAATGATTAATCAATCGTAAAAATGTATTGTACATTAGCTGCAGTGCCTCTTACTATTTAATGAAATGGAAGACTGCTGTTTTTGTTTGCTTTGTTTAACACTGTAGAAGGCAGTTGTTTGAACTCAGTTGTATGTTAGCAAACAATGAGCATCGTTGGGGTTTAGCTACCAATGGGCACCATGACAGAGACTTTTGTGGCGGGTAATGGTGTCCAGTCAGAGCTTAGGTTCTGAAGATGAGCTGAAGTGTTTTTTACCACTGCAGTGACCTGAGAAGGCAGTTGTTCAAACTATAATCAGCTCTGTGTTAGCAAACAAAGAGCATTGTGTGGGTTTTGCTACAAATGGGCACCATGACAGAGACTTATGTGGCGGTTAATGGTATCCAGTCCGAGCTCAGGTTCTGAAGATGAGCTGAAGTGTGTTTAATATTGTAGTGACCTGAGAAAAGCAGTTGTTCGAACTATAATTGGCTCTGTGTTAGCAAACAAAGAGCATTGTGGGGGTTTAGTTACTAATGGGCACCATGACAGAGACTTCTGTGGTGGTTAATGGTGTCCGGCCAGAGCTCATGTACTGAAGACGAGTAGAAGTGTGTTTAACACTGTAGTGACTTGAGAAAGCAGTTGTTCGAACTATAATTGGCTCTGTGTTAGCAAACAAAGAGCATTGTGGGGGTTTAGTTACAAATAGGCACCATGACAGAGACTTATGTGGTGGTTAAGGGTGTCCAGCCAGAGCTCAGGTTCTGAAGATGATGTGAAGTCTGTTTAACACTGTAGTGACCTGAGAAGGCAGTTGTTCGAACTATAATTGGCTCTGTGTCAGCAAAGAAAGAGCATTGTGGGGGTTTAGCTACCAATGGGCACCATGACATAGACTTATGTGGCAGTTAATGGTGTCCAGCCAGAGCTCAGGTTCTGAAGAAGAAGTCTACAGGGACCTGTTCTTGTATATATTTGAGCCACTTTTGTGGTCGATGTTATGAGTCTGTGGTTAAAAATATCAGCATGTAAAAAAATGGCCACTTTACCTAATGAATTTTAACATCTACCAATTATTGTTTAATAATGAGGCTGAATATTCTGATCCAGACTTTGAGGAGCCCTACTGTATAATGTCAGAATCATGAATAATGCCTACAATGTATTCCAAATCTCCTCACAATCACAAGCATAAACATACACATGAATGTACAAAACACTGAATGCCACTAAAATGGCCATTTGTCTTGCCTACGAGGCCGTAATTGGAGATTCTGTTTCACGGCATCATCTCTGTGACTGGCTGCTTTCAGCCGCACCAAATTAGCGTAGCAGGTGATCCTCCCCCAGTTTCCGTTAGCTGTCACTCTGTCAATCAGCCTGACATCCCTCAGTCGGAGGAATACCCAGATGCCAATAGCGAACATCTGACCTAGTTGTACTGACGTAGAGAACAGAGCAGCCTCTTAGTAATGTGGAGCTATCAGTTACAGCAGATGCAGGTTGTCAGAGGAGGAAAAAGGAGAAGGAGTCCAAAACTCTGCGTGTGTGCCAAGCACCGAGTGCATGTGTGCGAGAACAAAGTGGTTGTCGGATGCAGTTAGAAGCTGGCTGGCTTGTCTGGGAGGGAACATCCATCAACAAAGCCTCTTCCTAACTGAGTGGAAACAACATGCTATCTCATAACTCCTCGCACGGAGCTGCACACCTTTACAGTTTGCTGCTCAGAGTGGGGCGCCTTTGTTCCCAAAATGTTTCTCCTTGAAGTGTAATTATAGCAAAATAAGTCGCACCGAATGACTAATGGAAATAGCCTTTTAATAGGGAAATCTCCCAAAAGCATTTAGAGAGTGTTAGTAAATGTTAGCGGTGTACCCTGCACTCATGGGCGCATTTACACTGTTTAAAAGACTGCTGTGTAAAAGTATACTTGCTTTTACTTGATGAATAATCTGCCTTTATCCCTTCTAGATCTAACATATTCCAACATTAATTCATTTTGTGGCAGTTTTTTTTCAGTTAAAGCGGTAATTTTAGGATTAAGCGACAGTCACAACTGCCTTTTATTCACATATGTTAAATTCTTCGCCTTCAAACAGATGGGTGACCAAGCATTCCTCGACTGATTTATAACAACTGCGGCAAAACAAGTAGTTGTGATATCAGCGGCTGAGAATCAAGGCCTTCCATTTTCCTCACAGTCACACACGGAGGGATTCGTCTTAAGAAGCAGAGATAACAATTTCCCCACCGACGAGAGCCTGAATAGACCACCGAGCCATATATAATGGAACGCTCACTGCGTCTTTGGGGATCAGCATCTGCAGTGTGTGAAACAAAATACCTTCTTCAGCAATTATTTGCAATTTGAATACCGCCGCATTGTTGTCTCTCCACACAAATTTTTATTCTTGACTGGGAAAAAAAGTCGATTCTATACATACTTTCTTAGTTATTAAGTGCAGTATGTGGAATCCGGCATCCATTAGGACTTAAATTATTGATTATGTAGTGCAAAAGGTGCTATAGTTCATGAAAAATGTGAATCCAAAATGTGCTACGTGGCCAAATGAGCATAAAGTTTAGGGTGTTGTTCACAACTGTGCAAAGAATGAAAAAACTGAGCTTGAAAGAGAAGTTTAAACCCACCTTACTGTGTCATGTTATCACATTCAGTCAATTATTGTGCAAAATGGGTGTGAATACCAGATTGTCGGTTTTGAAAAGTTACAAAAAATGTCAAATGCAGCCTCATCAAAAATCTGATGACAGGAAGATATCGGGGGAAGAGTGTTGAGACGCTGATCGACCCATCAGCAAGCGCTGCCTGGAGAATACTGATGCCTCTGCAAACACGTCACTGCTGAATATGTTAAATGTTCCCACACCACAAGCATTAAAAAGCAGCTAAACAGCAACCTGACTCCTGAAAAAGCTTCCTACGAGATTTTGGAACCAAGTTAAACCTTATTAGACGATTTGTTGGTTGGAATGTATCTCCCTGGATTCTCTATTAGACTCCTCTGTCTTGTAACTCTCAGTAATACCATAGTTTTTATTTGCACAGTGAGATTTTCTGGTGAAAATCAAGTTTTTTTAATTTGTTGACATGTCCATATGGCGCTTTTTCAATGCTAGAAGACTTCCACAGTTATATATGTAACAAATCTAAGGAACCGAGTATGTCAATTTGCATCTTGGGCCTTTCTCTATCATTTATGTTCTTTAGAACCGGATCCTGGTTTGAACATGTATGGCTGAATCACTCCAGTATTACAATATATTGCCATTGTGTAGTGTAGAGTAGTTGTACAGCATTTGAGTATAGTTAAAGGTGAGCTGGTGTGCTTGAGCTGCAGCTAGTGGAGATCGGGGATGGAGATTTCTTAGGGCTATGAGTTACATTTAAGCCAAAATTGAAATTGATTATTTTCATTGAAAAAAAAAAAATAATAATTTTGATGTGCAGAGATGAGCTTTTAGGGGCTTAATAAATGCCCAGAGGAGAACTTTAAATAAACAAGACGTGACATGTTAATTCTGAGGTCTGATTTTCCTACTTTTGAACAGATTAAGTCTTGATGTTTACCTCTTTTTAGTGTGTAGTTGCTCATTTAAGATAACCAGCTATTGGATTCGTGTTTTGCCTACAGACATACAAGGAGTGTCAATCTTCTCATCTAACTATTGATAAGGAAGTGAATGAGCAGATTTGACCTATTTCTTTATGATTTGCCTTTAATGGAACTATGAGACCTTGCCCAAACTATGGAAAACAGCCCTAGAACGACTGCATCGAAAAATCTGTGTCCCTGATGAGATAAATCTGCAATACCAAAAGGTTAATTCCAAAACCTCCCAAATTTCTAGTTTGTTAATTAAAAATGAACTAACAAGTCAGGCATGAACATCCCAATTCGAAGAGTAGTTAAGAGTGGACATTTCCTTTATCTCTGCAAGCACCGAATATATTTCACTTTGCAGAATCCATGGATTCAATTAACAGTCCATCTCGGACACGATAACCCCACGAAGGAGCAAAATAAACCGTCTGCACAAACAAACCGGTGTCCTTGAGGAGTGATTCATGGGGCTTAGGATACCTAATTAAACCACACCAAACTTTCAGCGCCAGATTCTCAAAAGCTCAGGGCCTATTTTAATACCCCAAAATCATCAAAAACACCCCACTATCTTCCAGTTTAATGGGCAAGCCTGCTCGAGGCCGCGCAGTAGCTTAAAGGACCACAGCTTGTGTCAAGAGTTGGAGCGGAACACTGTTTCTGCTCGAGCACACAAAGTCGACACCGGGAGGGGACAGATTAGGCCGAGGTACAAGCTGGAGACGCCACCTGCCCGGCCTCTGCTTGCCGCCCGACTCCTGCTGTCCTGCCTTGTTTGGAGGCGGCACAGAAATCGGCACCGGGTTCATCGGAGTCCAACAACAAACGCCCCAGGACAGGAAGAGGCCGCGGGGAGGAGGTGGCGAGGACTATCAGGCCTTGTTGCTTTGACACCTGCTGTTGCACAAAAAAATATCTACTCTGGTGGTATTTTTTGCTCGGAAACCTGTCTACATCCCCGAGGATTACGTCGAAAAAACATCGGATTTCTCCTATAATCGCTGACCCTGCTTTGGCACCACACCCCCAGCTATTCAAGGCGGCATTACCTGCAATTTTCTGTGACAGTAAATCATAAACAAGGGCACAGTGATTACTGTCTTTGTAACTGAATTACAGCGCACACACAGTGACAGTCGTATTGACGGATTGGACTCTGGCAGTGCATAAAAACCGTATCGAGGAGCTTTATGGGGCTGAATCTAAACAGCTGGTCTATTGATTAAACTTTAATCTAAACCTGGAAATCCTGAAGGTCACTGTGCAATCTGGTGCCTTAAAATAACCGAGGGGGGTCCAAAAATGTGCGGAAAAAAAAAACAGGACTAAGCGAAGGAGACATATGGGAGCTGTGTTTATGAAGAAAGTAACTTCAATGTGGGTTTACTGACCTTCACTAAATGTTACAGCAAGCGCACCCATGTGGGTGTCAACTGTGACATTACAGTGGGCGACACTGCACAGGCTGCACGGACACTTTATTCCTTGCATTGCTCGGATTGATTGTGAAAGCTAATGGGCATGTCTGTGCATAATAATGGCCGTGTAAACAGAGCGGTGTGTAGTGTACGGTGTAGTGGACCCCCTCCCCGTCCTGTCCTGCGGCGTGTACCTGGTGTCAACAGGATGACGGAGGTGACGATCAGCGAGCAGATGACCAGAATGACAAGAAGGGCGATCGCTATTCCCTTCCAGTTCCTCTGCGGAGGGTTGCTGCCCACCAGCTCCTACAGAAAGAGGCAGAGAGGAGAGAAAAGAAACGGTCGGTAAGAAATCGGCGAATCAGATTTTACAAAAAGGCATGTGAGCGAAATGGAATAGGACAATAGGTGGTGTGGAACAAAAAAAAAAAAGTTAGGCGGGAAACATCTAAAAGTGAGGGAAAGGAACAGGAATCAGAGGAGGTATAAATGGCAAACTCATGAAAAGAAAGAAAAAAAAAAAGATGCCTGTCAAGGACGAACGTGAGTCAGAGTCGCAGCCTCTCGGTTCTCAAGGAGACACATAGCAGCAGCAGCAGCAGCAGCGAGAGGAGGAGGAGGAGGAGGAGGAGGGGGAGAATTCCTAATGAGCCGAGCATCAGCGGCCATCACGCGCAAACGAATGTGACAGATAAAAATGGAGCCCACGACACGTCGGTGAATTGCATGCTTGACAACAGCGCGGGGAGAAGCTTTGGGGTTTGGCGAAATGACTCTGAGTTATGAGCAACCTTGAGGCTTTTTTTTTACCCCCCTTTCTTTCTCTGACCCACAAATCCAGAAACAAATTAACTTTAATGTGAATGAAATTTTAAAAGAACGGATACGGCCCCCGGACGACGAATCACCACCGGGGCACAACAGATCGGATCGCCGGCTTTGGGCTTCCTGAGAATCAAATAACGTCCGAAATAATGCGAAATGCATTTTGACGTGCGGTGATGTGCAGCAGGTGGTTGTGTTCAGCAAAAAAATGTAATGAGCACAAAATTTACACAATATATTACAGTAACAAGTCGAGGCGGTGGAGTCAGCAGCTGTGGATGACTCTGGATGTCCTCCAAGCTTCCAGTCTATAGATGGAGGCACTCAGCTTTATCTCATTTAAGAAGTGTTCAACAGCAAAGTAAAGTTCTGCACCTTAAAGTGAAATGCTTACACCTGCTTTTGTTGCCTTTTCGGTTAGTAGCGCTCTGCAAAAGTCCCTAACAAATAAAGCAAGAAGTACAAGTCAAGAATCAATAAAATAATATAAACGTAAGAATACAAGAGAAACAAAACCGCAGAAATGGTGAAATCAAGGATATATGAAGCCATCTATTAGATCCCATAAGAAATCTTAAATTCTGTGTGAGCTGAAGCGTGCCAGAGATGGAACGGAGGCACTTATAAAGCACCCAGAGGAGAAAAAATATAAAAAGGCCCCATGGCTCCATGTAGGACTTTTAAGACCAAGCAGGCCGGAAAGTTTCCCTCATCAGCGGTCTGGCTCGCACAAAGATAAACCGGCACCAAAACACGGCAACCAAGTGGGACTCTCGCAAAAAGGGTCCAAAGCCCAAGCTGTTAGCGGAGGATTAATAAGTTCTTAATTAGTTTATAGAGGATGAAAGAGTGAAGCAGAGCGAGCGCTTCTGGGACCCGTGGCGGTGGCGCTAATGAATACATGCTAAGGCTTTAATGAAGCAGAATGGCTGAGCTACGAAGCAAACCTTTTAGTGACCTCGTTCCCACCTTTAATTGAAAAGAGACCAAGACATCATTAGACTGCAGATAAGAGCAATCAGGGCTATTTACCAGGCTGCCCATTACCCACAGTCATTAGAAGCAGGATATAGTTAGTTAGCAGTACGGCCAAGCGACGGCCACGAGGAAGGACACCTCCAGGAGAGACAAGAGGAACAAGGGGGTGATGTTGTCTACATGGGCTTGCATTTTAATTGGCGATCACAGTCATGTAATTGTGGTATACCAAAGCTGTGATCATTTATAATATTTGTTGAATTTTGCAGCCCTAAATTCTAAAGATATTATATTTGTAGTCAACAAAAAAATGAAATGTTCTAAGGAAATCATGTTCAGCCAACAAATTACATTGACTTCAGGAAATTAGCTCTTCCTCGTCAATCACAGGTACGTCAAATAACCAGTCTTAACTATCTGAAATTGACCAGG